>BMAO01012281.1:0-79270 GCA_019973975.1 Trichonephila clavata
TAATGTTCCTTTAGATTATTAATAAAATGTTTGTTTTTTAAATATGAAGCAATTTTTTAAAATATTTAATTATTTTTTCAGCTTCAAGCTGTGTGTGACTTATGTAATTTTAAAAACTAAAATAAACTCAGTGGCGCAACAGCCCATAAGGGCCAAACCCTAATGTGCCTATCTCAGTATACGTTACAATTGGGCTGCTGAAGTGCATGAGCAGATGTCCTAGTAAGGTGATCAGTCTGAAGTGACATCCCCAGTGCTTAGTCCCCAAGCAAGCTTAGTATTCGTTTATTGAACCACTGAAGTGATGAAAGGCTGAGTCGACCTTGTCCTGACCAAGAATAGGACATTGGACTTGTGGTGTGGAAGTGAGACATGCTTCCACTGGGCGACTGGGCCTACTTATGCAATTATAACAAACTTAAATGGAATATATAAACAAATTCATTACTTCTGCATTAATAGATGTTTATTTCTGAAAAAATATCTGTCAAATTATTTTGAATTTATAACTTAAATTGTATTCAATGTATTTAAATTTGAATATACATTTAAATACATTTTAAAATTTTATTTAACTAAACGGATTCTAGTTGCTGATTTCAAGATTTCTAATTTTTCAACATGTCTGCAAAATGCCTTTTAGTTACATATATATATATATGCAGGAATATAATTCACAATTTTGATTAACTGTTCTGCAACATTATTCTAAATGCAAGTTCCTCCTCTTCTAATGTACCTATATTACACTTTGTTGTTTTTAATCTGCTAGTTTGTCTAAATTAGATTTTTGAAACTTTCATTTTCCACGACTCGTCTTACCTGCTAAATGCAAATTCACCTTTGCATCTTTCTGAGTATTTTGTTTCCTCATCTTCTCTTTTCCAATTACAAAATAATTTTACTAAACGTTAGGGGACGTTCTGATGAAAGATCTGTCCTTCTTTCTAACCCACTGAGATATCTTACTCCTCTTAAATGATTAAATATGCGAAGAAGCACTTAATTACTTGTTCAACTTATTATTGAACCCAACTTTAATTTTCTGAGTAAGTCGGCATTTGACACTGCCATCCTACCGGCACGAATTCAATTAACCCTGAAACTTTATTGTTGATATGCATTCATCAATTAAGTTAATTAGAACTCTTCCTTAATTGAAACATGGTATCTATTTACTTTCGATTCATTCCATCTATGATGAGTTTTGGTTTGTATCGTGTTTTAATTTATAAATTGCCTTTGCTTAAGTTTTAAGTTCAGTTATTTAATGAATTTAAATGCATTTTCTCATCCTCGTCAATTTTAAAAGTGATGTATATAATTTAAGTCAGCATATTAAAGACAATTTTGCTTGTGTATTAGTTTTTAATTTGTTAAAAGTTAGGATATGTTTTTCTTCTTGCATCTTCAGAGATGATTTAGCTATTTAAAGGGGAAAGTTTTCAGAGTTTTCCATACGCATTGGGAAATAGCAATTGTTTTACAATTTCTTTTTGTTTATTACGTGAAAGAAGTGTTGTTTAAAAAATTTCATATTTACTAGTTATAATTAGACTTCATTACAATCAAATTCATCCCAACCTATTACTATGATTCTCGTGCGTTTTAAATAAGTTAAATAAGTGAGGCTTTCAGTAAAAGTTCACTTTACCAACTCATTTTCTAAAGTAATTTTCCGAAAATTTTATCTAAATATAGTATCTAGTAGAATGTAAAATAAAACATTATAAAGATATCACATCAACAAAACAAAAAAAAATACACGAAAATATGAAGTGAAAACATTTACTTTAATCTTTAATATATTTAAAGTCAGTTGGAAATTGATCTATGTGATAGTACAGCGATTTCATGCGCAATAAATTTTAATCTCTCTTGCAAGATATGAAATTATAAAGAGTAATACATGTTGATTTAAACGTAGTTCTAGAGAATTAGGATTGGGCGCAGAAAGAAAAAGATTCCGATTCTAGACAATAATGTGGATTCGAACAATCTGTTAAGCCATATCAACGGAATCAATGCATATAATACGAGATCAGGTAAAGTACAAGCATATGTTAATATCTGAGGCAGCGAGCTTAAATTACAATAAGTACAGAAGTCTGATCACTGAATCCTTTAACATGAATATACCGTGTATCTTAAATAAGGCTGTAGTGAAATCCTTTAAAATTTTAAAACAAGTTGAATAAACATCATTTAAAAAAATTATTTTAATGCCTATAATGAATGTCAAAGTTTTTTTTTAAAGGATAAAACTTTTAATACAGCATATTTCCTTAAGTAAAATTATTGATCATATAAATATGATGTAACTAAGGGGAAAAAAGATTAATCAATCTTACTGGGGGAACTGTGGGTAAAATGAATATGCCAAATAGATATCATAGACAACTAACAACCAGCAACTAGTAATTGGTATTCAGATTCCTCAAGAAATGTTTCCTATGAGTATTATTAAATTTAGTCAAGCCATTTCAGAAAGATTTATCAGGGTAGAGTTACATGGATTGGGAATATTTTGCCGTGTTTTCTCGGGGGGGGGGATGTTACATTTCGGATTCACAACCATTAAAAGATACATTACTTAAAATGGACAACAGAACATCGTAGCTGAATTATTGAGCAAAATAGGTTGATATTATTGTCTAATAAACCTAATTTCTTTAAACACCAATAAGAAAATTGCTTTAGAGACACGATATATATATATATGTAATGGTAAAACAAAATTAAATGCATCCAGATAAATGCACAAATAGGGGAGGAGATATAATGTGGCCCAATTTCTAGTGTTGAAAAAGGTTCTTAAGTTTAAGTGTCTAATTGCATCGCATAATTAAATAAGTGATATAAAAATTATGTAAATTTTTTCATCTTAAATTAACAAAAGGGAAATTATGGATCTATGTCTTCAAGATGAAAACTGCACAGTTCATCTAGCTGGAACTGTAATATTTCATTTAAAACAGATTAAAAGGAAAAATTAAAAACAACCGAATTTGACTTAATTGAAGGATCCTTTATTATTGAAGGACTAAGTACGCAAGGAATATGATTTTAAAAAGGTGTGTGAGAAAATTAAATCTGTCACTGAAGCAAGATGATGTAGCATCATACATTTTTTATCTTTCTATGCAATATATAAAAATATACATAAACTCTGATGCTGCCCAAATGTAGCCTATTCTTAAGAAAGAGAAACTTTCAATCTGATTATTAAGTATCAAACTGCTGCTTTTCGATACTTTTTAACATTAACTCATGCACAGACGTAGCATAATGAAGGCAGATATTGAGTTAGTGGGTATAAATGGAAGATAGACGATAAGTTTAATGATCTTGATTTGTAAGTATCTAATTTCTCATTATCAATGCTATGGAGTGACAGGTAAAAAAACTTTCATTTCACTGTAGCTTTGGCATTGATCATACTTGATCTATAGAAACCTGTAATTGAAGCAATACTGGACACACAACTTGAAGTATCATTGGCTGGTGACAAAGCAAGTCATTTTTAAATAAATTCGCTTACATGAAAAAAATGCATCTGTAGTCCATGATCACAGTAGAACATTTATCTGTTATCCGCCATATCGCTCAACAACTAAGTCTTAGGCAAGAAGGTATTTTAGTTTGCTTACGAATCAATATATATATATATTCTCATATTCTCTCTCTCTCTCTCGTTCTTATTCCCAGGGTATTTACATTTACACACAGTCCGACCCGATTTAACAAGTTTACTGGGACCAAATATTCTGTTCGTTAATTCCGGTTTATTCAGAATATCGTGTTAAAAAAAATACACATTTTCCCCCCTTACCTTTTGGGAATCTCTTGTAAGCAATTACACAAAAAAATATCCATGGTCAGAAATTACACACACTTTATTCAGCAGCTACAAATACCATTAGTGAATTATTATGCATGAGTTAATTGAATATTTTAAAATACTAATGTATGTTTGATAATCTTTTCGATTCCTAACACGAAACAGTTCTTTTTCAACTTGATTCTAAGAAGAAAATACAGCGTCATTCACATCTGTTGCGTGAGATATGTGTTCTCAGTTTTCGAACAGTGGGAAACATTAGAAAATGTAACAGTTTTAATAAAAATTTCATTTTTAATTTCTCCATTGGAATCGCTATACACTGACAAATTTTCAAAACTAGAGTTTTCTTCAAAACCTTTCAAACTTCACTTCTCTCAAGTGATCGAATGGTGAAATCCCCTAAAATATTTCTTTTGCGTTGTGTATTAGGAGGAGATCACACAGAAAGGCACTTTCTGTCCTGTTCTCAAAACTAACGCGACGAGTTATCCTCATGACTCATCTACATTTGTAAAGTCTAATAATTGATTGCACCTTTTTCTGTGAAAAATTGCTGCTTACTAGAAATTTTTTTTCCTGTTATGGGGAAAAATGATGTCAATTGAAAAGGAATCCAATCTTTTCTTATCCAAACTATTAGGAGAAGTTGCCTGTTGAAAGAATTCTTTAATTCAGGGTTAATTATTCCTCTAAAAAAGATTGATTTCATTTAATCGGAGGGGAAAGTGTTAAATCGGGTTCCACGACACTATATATATATATATATATATTAAAAATTTTTTTGATGTGTAACATCTTTACTCTCGGTTGCTAGATATTTGTTGGAGTGATTTCGTGAAAAGGGACGGAAATGCGTAACAGGAAGTCGGAGGAAGCTCGCGTTGTTTGATTTGACCAATTCAGTGCCTTGGGGGTGCCTCGTCGCAGGGTCCAACTGTAGTAGCAATTAAGACGCCCGCCTACCCACTCATACCAGCAAGTCTTATTAGACTTCATCCAGAATAAACTTGTGATTCTTACTCTCAATTGTCAAAGTCTCAGGGCTCGTTGTGTGTGAACTCTCTGAGGATATATTTGTATATGTGTAAGCTATACATTAATAATTATATTTCCTGTTAAGCGTCTGACAAAGCTCATCATTCTTAAAAAAATAGGAGTAAGTAATATGGAATTATTTGAATAAATATTTAAGTGCTTATCATTTTCATACTTTGAGGTTAATTCCTGTCACTGTCAATATAATATTTTAATTGTGATTAAAAAATATTTCTCGATTAAAAAAAACTAACTAATTAAGGAAACGAGTATTTTTGACATTCTCTAATATTTCTAATTTTTAAGCATGCGCTTGACGGTGTATCTTCGCTACCCTCGTCTGGGGGTCCAACTGTAGTAGCAATTAAGACGCCCGCCTACCGCACATACCAGCATTTTGGTGGTCGCATACATTTCTCCGAATCAAACAGTTAAAAAATTAAAGATTTCTTGCATTTTGTACTTTTACCGTATTTCGAAGGTGGTTCTGCTCTTTAAAAAAAAACTATCACTCGCTTCCCATGATTTTGAGAGGTGATTTTAACGTTAACTTCAGTTTGCCAGAAGCTGAGCCATTCATAGCTTTTCTGAAAGATGAACTCAAGCTCTAAATGAACACTAATCGAAATGTTTCGACAACTAACAGTGGTACTGTTAATGACGCCGTTTTTAAACGATTTTTAAATACTTTGAAATCACAAGTATATGTGTCATACTTTAGTTTTCGTAAATCTATTGTCTCCGCTCTTCCCAAAATTGAACAATAGTAAATATTTTTGATAAAAAGCTGCATTACTCCTTGTGTTAATTAAATAAAATTTTCATTAAAGATATAATTATTCGATAGAAAATTATTTCCAGTCACAACTGATTCATTTCTTTCAGGATTAAAGTCACTATTGAGTATTTACCATGATAACAAATCAGATGTTACGCATCATATGCGACTACTGTAAGACTCGTTTTTATATATAAGCTGTCCTAAGTCAGCAATGTTGATAATACTGTAGCATCCATTCTTTTATATTTTTATAATTTAACTCTGTTATTTTAATTTTTCATATCTCCTTTTAAATTCTGTTGTCTGGTTATCTTGCAATTACAATTCTTTTCAGTTTTAATCATGTGTTAATTCATCTCTCTCTTGTAGAGAATTTTTGATTATATATATATATATATATATATGGGCTCTTCACCACCACGTCTTCTTTGAACCTCATCCGACTGTATATATATATATATACATATATATATAAAAATATATATATATATATATATACAGTGGAAGAGCCATTGGATTTTCCCTTGACGCGCAAGCGGAAAATCAAGGCTGACGAGCCTCACTGACATTGCTTATGAAACGTAACCTTGAACCAATGTGAGAGAAACATTCGGACTTAGGGAAGCTCACGCATAATTCGTGTTTTTGTGCGCGCGTCGTGCAGCACTTATTTTTTTATTTCCTGTAAAAAGCATCTTAACGCATTTTTACTTTTAATGAAATATTTTACACAATTCCTCCATTGTGAGTCCCTTCCCCGTTTGTGTTATATGTATATATATGTATGGATGGATGGATTAATGCAAGCGTTTCTTAAATTGTGGGGTGCGCCCACTAGGAGGGTGTGAGCGCATTGGGAGGTCAAAAAAATAGATTATTTAAAAATTATTAATTTACTTAAAATAAATAAAATATATTCTGACATAATAAAAATTAAAATACATATTTACACTGATATAACACACCTATAAATACATCAGTCCCACGCAATGTATTTTGTAAATAATTAAGAACTAAGTTAAAAACACTAAGCTAACTACTAAGTTAAGAAACAGTTTAGTAATTACCAGTGACCCCATGAGGTCTCTTGTCTTATATTAAAAAAAATATTAAAAAATATATACAAAAATGAATGTTTATCATGATATTTTATACAGTTTATAAATAATTCCTTATAAATACCTATTAAAAATTATGCGATGGGCTCTCCGATGCCACCGTTTTTTAACACGTAAGCGAGCGTGTGTGGTGTTTTTTTTCGGGGGGGGGTGTCTAGAAAAGGAAGAAATAAGCAAATCTTCTGAAATAAGTAAATCTGTCACAAACTCTCTCTGCCAATGTCATTTTATTGCATTCCAAAGAGCCTTTGGAATAGTTTAATGTATATCACTGCATATAAAAGATCGTACTTTGGAAAGACGTATATATACGTCCGTTTCAATTAACGCACTGTCTGAGCACGAGACGTTTTAATACGCTAGTTGCACTTAAGAGGTTAAAGTCGTATTTTGTAGCTTTAGCGTCAAAGTATAATATTATTGAACTCAATACATTGGGGGGAGTCCCAATAGTGGGGAGGGGTGCGTTGAAAATTTTGATTGAATATTGGGTCGCAAATATTGAACGTTTGAGAAACACTAGATTAATTGATATTCTAACACGTTTACACAGAAGGTTAACATTTGTTGTAGAAATGTATAACAAATAAAAAAGTGTAACTTCGCTATTCATTTCACGACAGATGGAGCTTATCTTTAGTATGATACTCGTAATAGCCATCCACCTATAACCATTCTTTCCATTGATTATATTTTTCTTCTTAACCTCTTATCTAATAAATTATATGCACAAATCTTCTATCTACATTGCATGTTTTTTTTCTTATTAGCAGCCTCTTTCAACCGCACTAATTTAATTGGATAATTGGAGAACGATTGACAAATTATGTTACTGGGGATTTTCAACGAGCAGCAAGATTTAGTTTAAAACAAGTAAATCTGCTCTTGTAATAGTTCAAACACTGATTATTGGGCAATTGATTGATTCGTTAGATATAGATAACTTGTATAACTTTTTGCTCAACTTTCATGATTTTTACCCCTTCAGAATATATAATTGCCATACTTCGGGTTTCTAATTCTGTCGTGGAAAGAATATACAGCATTAAAACAATTAATAAAAAAATGTACTAAATTTGTATTAGTTGATGATTGTGATATTTGATATAGATAACTATATATTACTTCCATCAAAATTCGTTACATTTGATTATATTACTTCAACGTCCTTAAAGTAGAAATTTTCTAACATCCTTTTAAAGTAGCTATCTGGAGATCCAATTTATAATGATCATCAATGTTTAGAAATTACGTTACATTATGCAACATGAACCTTCAGTATTTTCTCATCGTTTTCTCGGCTAATATAATTTTCACAAATCATACAATTTAAAAAGACTGAATCATCTCATTCTAAATAGAAATTCTACATAAAGTTATGATTGAATAATTAAAAGGGAACAAAATAATTTATTAAAACTAATTACTCCGGATTTTAAGCAAACTGCCATTGAAGGGGCATTCGAAAGTGCTACGAAACAAATAGTGAGCTCTCGTTAACTTTATCCTGAGTAAGAAATATTTTCAGTGTTAATATTCCCTAATTTCGAACTGCTCACTTAAATTCTAAATTATACTTATGCCTTACCATCATTAATTTAAGCTTCAACGACTTATATCAGTGAAAGCATTCATAAACAAATGCAAGGTTACCCTCTTTAATATCCTTCCTAGCTGAAGCGAATAGGAAATTAATGCACTTTACAATAAAACGAATCAAATCGCAAAATCATAATTACCCCCTTTATTCAAATAAATCCGACAAACAACTTTCAATACGAATAACCCAACTAGGTTAAAGGATAAAGTATTTAATACTTAACGCTCCTAACGCTCAACGTTCTCATTTTAAACCTTTCAGTTAATAACAAAAGGTCTTCGAAATTAGAAACGCATTCTACTTATGTAGTAATTCATTAATCTCTGAGGAAAGTGTGATTAATGAAGCCAAGTGCGTCGCAATTTGTTTCTGTGCATACAAATAACAAAATCGAAAACTTTGTTCGGGTATCACGTTGCAGTAAACTTATTTAAGTAATGAAAGTCCTTTTAATGGCTGCTTGTATATTCCCATAAAAAAACTTCACACCCGACACTCAGATAGATGAATTAATATTCCAAGGTCTAAGGGAGGAATTAAGTTTATTATGGTATTTTTCTATGCTTGATTTTATAGACACTGTCTGCAAGAAAATTTTTCTTCATGGTATTGAGCTTTTAAGTTGGTTAATTAGGAGTGTCTAACACTTCGGTTATTTTCTTTCCTTGTTCCATGGAACTTCGTAAATGAGTTTGTGAGCATTTTTAAAGCTCTTTCGTTGGTATTTTAAACGTTAAAACATGTTCAGCATCATTAAGATCTAATTGGATTGCAAGTCTGTGAAGCGCAAAAAACTTTTGAAACTGAAAACCTACATAAAAATTTTAGAACTTACTTGTTTAGATTCATCTAAAGTGCTTTCAAGCATCTCATGTTTTGACTACAAGTACAAACATTAACAGCAGTAAAAGGTTTACGTAAGAGTAAAATATTTTTGCTGTATTTTAATTATGTTACTAATGGATTCTGATAAAAATCAGCAAAGAAGAAGAAATTAAAATGCATTATAGAATGTACTAATAAGCTTTCATTCACGATTAACTATATATAATACCGCATTTTGAGTCCCTTCAATTTTTAAGTTAAAAACTGCGGAAAGTTTTAAGATTCATTGTTTCAGATTTGAAGCCTTCAAAATAATCTATTAGAGGGTAAACATTAAATTAATTTGTGTTGATTTGATTTAGCGGAAGTGTTAAAATGAAAATATGGTTATTATTATATATAATGCCGTATTTTTTTAAAAATAAACCACGTTATTTTCCAGTGCTAATGCTACTGAAAAAACGGATGCGCGCGCGCAGCTTGGAATCGCAGGCGGAAAATTTGCTAGATTTGAAAAATTAAACTAACATTGATCGTTAGAGTAATTACAGGTTTATGTTTGAGCTGAACAGTTTTCATGCTAGTAAAGTAAAATAAACATTAACAATAAATTTGTCATTATTTGAACTTTTTAATTTAATTAATATCGGTTATTAATAAAAACTATTTTAATCTTTTTTAGAAATTTTTTTACAAAAACTTGTTGAGAATTTGAGTAAGTGAGAATATTAACGTCGCACTGATTAGCAACACGAGGGCTTTTGGCGACGGTCCGCGTAATTTTGAACCATGGTCAAGTGACGCGGACGACACCTGAGCTGGTACCCCCTCTCGTAACTACCACACCACACAAACGGGAGGACGTTTGAGCTCTAGACAGATTTAACGTGCATCGCGCCTCTACACGGCGGGTCTTTGGTGGTTCTAGGATTGAACTCATGACACGCTAGCCATGATCCGATGCTTAGACCACTCGGCCACCGTGGCCGAGAATTTGAGTAAATACAGTAATAAAATATTATTTTAATATCCATCTATATGGAAAGTATTTAAAAATACTTTTTTTCTCTTAATGGCATAGGTTTTTTTAATACATGTGAATGCTTTCAGGAATTAATTTAATCATATAGGATGATCACGATTATTTCTTTGCGATATAATTATCTTTTGAATTGCATTTAAGCATTAACTTTTTCCAAGAGACGGTTATTTTGACTGATCTGATGGATCTGGACATAGTACTTTTTAACATGAATAGCTTTCCTCATTCTCACGCTGACAATTTACCGAATACACGATGCGTCAATCAAGTTTTCATCATTAGCTGAATCAGCACAAATGACGCAATTGATGTAGGGTCCTCTGAGTAATCAACTAGTTGATCGAAAATTGAAATAGCTTTTCGGTATTCAACATTAAACTAACAGGAGAAATTGTAAATCGCCTTATAATATGGACCTAATAATGTGATGTTTCGATTGACACACTATTTAAAAAAATTAAACCTGAAGGAAATTATCGGCCTTTTATTTCTAGATTACGACACTATAGACCGAACACATTTTAATTAAAATTATGTGCATGTACTCTGTTTGAGAATTCGGTGTCTACATAGAAATGCCATGTAATAAATTTCCGATTTTTAATTACTTTAATTTTAAAAAAAATATATACTTTGTACATTTTAGAACGCGTGACAATCTCAAGCAAAGTAAAAATTGAGTTTAAATACCACACTATTTAAGAATGATGCATAAGAAAGCTTTGTATTGCGGCTGCAACATATTAGTTTCCTTAGGTTTTGTCTCTGTAATTGAAACGTTATAAGATTTTTTGTTAAAAGTTATGATTCTAATAGTTTCAAAATTTAAAATATAGAAATTCAAAATATAAATCTCTTTTAATCACGTAGACAAAATATTTAAAATAACACAAAAGTCAAATATAAATGCTATAAAGTTAGTTTCTTAAAAAAATAATTACATTTTCAGCTATTGGTTTTCCCGAGCAGTCACTTGAGAATCATTAAAGATAAATTTCATTTGCTGGTGCATGAGTAATTTTTCTAGATTAAAGAAGTGAATATTAGAAAGGAATTTATACAACAGACACATGTATGCACATTAAAAGGAATAGTGAAATAATATTTTTAGATGGCTGCAGACTACATGTTTGTATTTTAAAAAAAATCTTAACTTATTTATATATATATATATATCTTCTTTTCCTCGAAACTTTGCCATTAATTTTCTCGCATTCAGAAAGATTTGACCTCTGCCTAAAGTTGTAAGTATTATATTTTATCAACTTTCTAAATATTGAAATAATTGTATAAGTTATTGGGGTCCCCCAACTATTGGAACCATAAGCTGCGCCTCACATTTGCTGGAATGCCTTTAAGTTAACCTGGAAGAACTCGTTCCAGAAGATCCAATACTTTAATACAATTTCGCGGGATGGTCAAAGTAAGTCAAAGGTAAAAAGTCAAAGCAGTCACTGACAAAACGTGCCAACACACTTACTGCGAAGTAAAATTGTCTTAAGTGACCACACGCAGTTGGAGCCCTTTTGAGCCCCCAAATGAGTATTGTGTTGATTGAATACACCATTATTTTTACACAAAAGTTAAATAATTGGCTATATATATATAGAATAGACAGGTTGTGAACTTTCCCATTTTAAAAGCAAAAACATTTATATTCCTTAAGTTGTGGATTGTGAATACAATCTGTCTCACGTTCTTGAACTTATTGATGGCTGATATACAATTTATAATAAATTTAATGGTCTTCTGTAAAGCTAGCTTTGGGAAACTGTAGATTTGAAAACGAACTTTCCTTTCATAATGGGACTTTCAACTCATTTGTTTTTTCCTTCCATGACAATATCATTTACTGTTGAGAAATGTAAATGCAACGTGCTGTTTATTTGCTAACCAGGGGGCATCTTTGGGGTTTAAGATATAAGGAAGAATAAGAGGAAATGTTGCAAATGCACTTGTTTGTAATGATAGGGTTAGATTAATTGATCCAAGCTTATGGATGTTAACGCACTGTAGGGGTCTTAGGAAGCAATTAAGAATGGATGTAAATCTGGCTGACTATTGAAAAAATTCCGTTTTTAATGAGATCATTATTTTGTTTCAAATATGAAATCCTTGTTCAGTACATATTAAACATTTTACAAAAAGTATGAAATTAAAAACTCAAGATTATGGGAAAATGACTACAACCTTAAGATGAAAATGAACAATTGAGAATGGAATATTATAAGGTATATTTAACTTGAAGGTGCACGTCTTTCTCCTGTGCCTAATGTTTATCATCCGTCTAAGTGATTTCCCGTAAAGGGAACTATGGATGGGATGTAATGTCAGTTTTGGTTGATCCACTAGAAGAAAAAGGAAGAGGGAGGTGCGACAGTGCACATATCCAACCCTACAAGATAATTAATAAAAAATATTTCGTTGCATTTATTGATACGTGAAAAGAATTTCAAACTAGTCTCAATAACATGTAAATATATAGATCAATTTATTTTTCCTAAAGATAAATTAGTTAATCTATCTAAATTAATAAAAAACTAACCGAATTTATATAACAAATCTATGCAGAGAAATTTTAACATGTTAATTCATCATTGATTTTCCTATTTAAATGTCTATTTCACAATAACTTTGTACACTCTTCTCTGAAAGAGGAGCGTGCTATAAATTATATCAAGATCAGTAATATCCAGATGTCTCTTTGAAAATACATTGTTAAATGGAATTCCAAAAAATGTATTTTTAGACTCACTGAATGATTTAAAATGAAATTTTGAAAGGGGTATCCAAAATAAAATTAGAAAATATAGTTTTAATCCACCCTCTTTATGTAAACTTAAGGCAATGACATAGAAACCTATATTTTACTTATGTGCAATAAACTATATTACTCAATTTACTTTTATCGTACAAGACATTATTTTAAAACTCGATTTCTGACTTATATCACTTAAACAGGAGAATAAGAGGATGAAAACATTTTTCATCCACTTATTTATTTATTTAAATAATAATTTGGCTGCAATATTTGAATAAATAAATTTAAAGAAACAATTGCTTAGAAAGCATATGAATATATGTCTAGACTATTTCAATTGTCAACCATCTCTTTTTTTACAGACCCAAGTATGATCTGTACTTCTGAAACTTTCAACTTCAAATAATTGTTTTCATTTTGAGGTTTTAAAATCGATCTAAAAAACATCAATCACAGAGGATGCCTCATTTTCATTTGAAAAGCAAGTAGAAATTTATCTCGTGTAACTTCAATACACAAAGCTCGGTTGGTTGAATTCCCTCGTGATTGATAATACTTAGCCTTCTATTTTTATACAAATACCTCTTTGAAATATTTACTTTGAATATTGATACCCTGGCCTTTATCTGAATTTTGAGTCTTAGCTGACACACATCCGAAATTTATGCTTAAGGAAAAGTCTTTAATAAATTGTTGAATCCCATGCGCAAAGTAGATTTAAAAATCTACTTAGCTCATCTACTTTTGATGCGATTATCGTTTATTTCATATTTCGTTGAGATTTAAATGCATTTTTATTAAATATTGTTACTTAGAAACTGCATGCATTTTTCCTATTGCTATTCCCTCATTGGTGCTTATGTCTGATGTCTTACGATAACTGCATCATAAATGTAAATGTTCTGGTTTTAATAAGATTATCGATGTAGCTTTGAGACATACATGGAACCTTTGTAGTGTCAATGATGTTTTCCTCTCATCTTTTCTATTATTTTCTCAAGTTTTGACATTCTTATTTATGTTTCTTAATGTTTTACAGATTATTAGTGCTTATATTACGATAAAAATCTTCATTTTTATCTTAAGTTTTGGAACTACGAATATTGCCTTGGTAAGCAGATTCTTCTCATAGGGTAGAGATCCGTTTCAAATTCATTTAGTGAAAATCGACCTCCAAATGGCGTTGCGGGGCTTAAGGGTTGTTATAGTATTTCCATTTTTAAACTACTGGACGTACAGTCTTGAAATATAATAAGCGGAATACTTTCAAGGAGTAAAGATCCGCTATATAATGTATTTCGTGAAAATTGTCCCTTCAGGTGGTGTTGCGTTCAGATAGTTATCTCACAAGGGCGTTATAGATAGTTTAATCCATTTTTAATTTATTAGACGCACAATCTTCCCATTTGGTAAGCAGATTGCTTTCATAGAGTTAAGTTCCTCTACACAATAGTTTTTTTGAAAACAGACCCCTAAAGGGCGTTGCGGGGGCTCAAGGGGCGTTATGGATAATTATTCCCGTCTTTAAACTATTACACAGTCAGTGTCTTGAAATTTGGTAAGCAAATTTCTTTCGTAGAGTAGAGAACCCCTACAAAATGGGTTTCGCAAAAATCAAACCCTAAGTTTCATTTCGGGGAATTGAGAGGCGTAATAGATAAAGATTTCCACTTTTAATCTATTAGATCCATCTGCTTAAAAATTAGTAGGCATGTTCCTTTCATGGAATAGAGCAAGGGGAGTTATAGAAAAAAATTCCAGTTTTTGAATTGTTAGACCCACAAACTTGAAATTTGTTAAGCATGTTTCTTTTGTTTAAAAGTTCCAGTATGAATGTATTTTACGGAAATCAACTCTTGGGGGGGGGGGGATTTAAAAAAATTCTTTTTTTGAACTACAAGGACTATAATAATGGAATTTGGTTTGCGTTTTTCTTGAACAGTTATTTTGGAGAACGACTCTCAACGGGATTATGGAGGGTATTGATAATAAAAATTTCGTTTTTGCTCTAATAGATTTAGACTTGAAATTTGGCTTGCATGTTTATTTTACGGAGTAGAGTTCCACCAAAAATTGGTTTTTTGGACAACCACTTGGTGATAGGGTTACGAAAGTGCTAACATCATTCTATACTTCAATTTTTGAGATTATCGAGAGAAAAAAACAAATTTGAAGTTCGGCCCTTTTTTATCAAGAGGAGAGAGATACAGGTATAAGTATAAGTATATATTTCAATGCAATCGAATTCTTAATGCTAGGACTTAGATATCAATATATATATATATATATATAAACAGTTGTATATATAAAACCTCATGAAATACTCAGCGAAGCGGATGGGTAACGGCTAGTATATTAATAAAACGTATCTTTAAATGAAGGGAAAATAAGAAGGAAACTTTTTGAAGAAAAATACTCTTTTATGTTATTCATAATAAATAAATATTAATAATGAAAGTATTTTACAAAATCATTCAGAATAAATAAAAAATATTTTTTAATACATAACGTTATATAATGTTTGCTTTATTACATCATAAAATATAAAAATAATGCACTAAAAATGTTTGAGAAATTAATTCATGAAACATGCTTTATTGTGTTTAGATAAAGAATTATTAATCCATGGAATTTTGAAAGTAGCTATAAGCAAAACTGACTAGATCTTCAAAATAGCTTTTATAGCATTGCAGAGATCATATCCTAGTTATTTTGAATGAAGCGGAACATTCGATATCAACGAACATACTTTTTCATTATGCAGAGAACACAATTAACAATAGCGGGAAATAACGCAGTAAATAACATGCTTCAATGGATAACATGTGCAAACTAAAAGACAAATACAGAGTTGTTAAACTATTTCGAGATATTCATTCTTCTTTTAGCTGCCTTCAAAGAAAGGACTTATTGTAAACGCATGTATGTGTTTTTCTCCACAAGCTAGATATTATTTTAATAATTATTTAAATTAATTTTTGTAGTTAAATACTGAGTGTAATTTATTGTTTTTTACTATATTTTCTTACCGTATTCCACTACATTTTTTTAAATAACGTGTTGTATAAATATGTAATTGTTATCGTTGTAAGATTATTGTTAATGTAAATGTTATATAAATATGCAATTGTAAATGTTGCAATGTTATTGTTAATGTAAATGTTATACAAATACGTAATTGTCATATTTTACTTATCATTTATGCAGTTATTGGCATGCTGAGATATAAAATAAATGTTATTTATAATTAAATATGAATTAAAATAGATTGGTATAGCAGTTTTTGCAATATTTATTCATAGATCATAATTTTACACATATTTTTTTAAAGATACTTCTATTGTAAAACAGTTTAATACTATTTTTTAAAATTATTAATGCTCATAAGAATCTATTCTTTAAAATACAATAGAACAAAATTATTTGCAGAGAGATTATGGTAATCATGTTACTTCAAACATTTCAATTGAAACTAATAGATGTGATCCTGTCCTTTAATAAATTCGGGGGGGGGGGGTCACAGTGAACCCCCGAGACAAAAATAAATTCTCAGATTTTCCAATTCATGTAGCTGTTGTTGCTGCTAATTCAACTTGCCTGACGCAGTCAGATCGAGGCCCACGAATTTTTTCCTGGCATCAGGCTGTAATGTGAGCCTGTCGTTAGCCGTAGCTTTGAGCACCATGCTGGTGACCATGCGATTTTGGTCGATTCCACCCCATTTGTGAGGTAGAGCACCCTGGGAGCGATCAGGAGCATCTCACTTCTCTTCCCCAACCACCAACCTCACGAGAGGACTTCCGGCTCGACGGTTATTTAGAGTACCCTCATGCCGTGAAGGGGTACAATATGTTTACAAACATCCATACCTTCTCCGGGATTAGAATCGAGGCCCTACGCCACAGCAGTCAGCGTTTCTAATCACTCTACCGGATGGGTGACATGTGACTAATTCGCATGAGTACAAGCATTGATTATTCCATTATAATAAAATTAATATTATATTTTTTTATTAAAAATATGCAAAGAGTTAAATTGAAAAAGAGATATTATCCATAATTATTTGAAAAGAAAAAAAAAATAGTAATATATATATATATTTTTTAAAAAATCAGCCAAAAGCAACACTTAATTAATTTTTAGAAATATCATCAAGTTAAATAGCTAAATTCTTTGTTTAGAACATCATAATATAAGCAAATATTTTCTATGAATGAATAATTTCAAGTTAGAATTTTTCAAGGCATAAGCAACCATAACATAAACGTAAGTAAACCAACGAGCTGATAAAATATTTAAAAGCATAAATAACGTCAGTTAATAAACAAAGAAAAGTTAAATAAAAAGAGTGTGCTCTTACATGACTGATTTTATTATGGAAAATCCTTTTTTTCCCGTCAAACATAAAAATAACATTTCCTCTTTATTCAGCGAGATAAAGTTTTTGAAAGTTTCAAAGCTGTAGTCGTTTCGAAAGAATTATTTAATTGATAATTACGATTTTGTGATCTAGTATTCAATTTTTAAAGAACGAAAAATATATTGCGATGCATAAAAGTCTTTAGTTTATTTTAATATGTTTTTAAATAACTTTTCCTATTACTTTATTCATGTCATAAAAATTCTGATCAAAGGAGATAGAAAAAAAAAATATGCTGTCACACCGATGGCCATTTTTAAGGATTTATATTAAATCCTGCTAATGAATAAACCGTGGATTAAAACTTTCAAACTTTTTTTCTTCACTTGCTTAATTGATATCTATGTATGTTAATTCCCGACGATGAAGGGAAATTACTTAAAAGAAAAGGGAATATGGAAACTTCCAAATAAATTTTTAATTTAATTTCGAGAAATGTATTTATACGTTTTTAGTTATAATATCCATCTAGAGAAAACTGTAGTTTCAAAATTATAATAGGCATTTCTTTACACCTCAGCCTTTAAATAACGAAATTTTAATAATTTTATTTTGGTGATCTTATTGCTGTATTTGTTTTTACTTTAATTCTTTCCCGTGTTGCTAGAAAGAAAATTTTGGAGCTCTATATATAGTTTTTTTTAACTGCATTTTTTTAGTGTAAAGAAATCTCTAGACTTGTAAAGAAAAATATAAAGAAATTTCTGTTTTGAATTTTTTTCGTGATGTATTTTTACACAAACTGTACATACTTGAAATATTTATATTTTATATTTAATAAAATTTGTTTTTTGATTAATTTGTGTAAAAAACACAACGTAAAATTTGATAAATATATTAATCAGAACTAAATTTTGACTTTAAATTATGAAAGCACAATTAATGTAGTAATTCATTTACAGTAAAAAAATTAATATCATGTAAAATTTAATTAATTACTTAAATTTATGTTTGCATTTTTTTTTTACTTTTCGTCACTTTTATTCACTCAATTATGCGGTTAATAGTTAATTTCAGCTTTAATGCAGTGTTATAAAATGAGCAATTTGGCAAATGCAGAAGTCTAAATTTACCACCTATGATCTTTTTAAAAAATTGCAAATATTTTTTAGTCTGTTTTTAGATTTTAATAGGTATTTTGCTGTCCTATATTATTTATGAAATTACTTGATAAAACATAATTTTTATAAGGTATTTTATTTTTTTTTCAATAAGAACTATATTTTTGATAGAAATATTACATTTATAAGCATCCTGTGCATTTAACAGCAGCTGATTCTCATTCATTATGAATATATTTGAGAAATTAATTCATTAAATAATTTCTCAGTTAACTTTAGCCATTAATAATGTATTTTTCAGACATAGACAAATTTTTTACATGTAATTTATATATAATCATCTATAATAAATACGTAATTGCAACCCCGTACTGAAATTGCATTATGGTTAGTGTGGAAATATCAAGTTCTAATATTTTTTAATAATTTATATTAAGAATATTATTGAGTTTTAAGTTAAATTATTGTTTTTTTAAAGCAGGTATAAATAATTGATGCCGTTTTAATTTTTTACTAAAAATAATCGATATTTTTATCCTTTTTTTCTCATATTTTCACAAGCAATTAGAATTAAAATCATTTAATATTTTAATACATGCATATATGGATACTTATTTCAATTTGTTGAAAAGAAAATAAATAAGTAATTTATTAAACCGATGCCAACAAAGTTGATATAATTTTTGGAAGAAATGCAGAAATTAAATGTCAGTTAATTATAACAAAGAAAATATATGGATGCTAAAAAAAGTTATTTTGAGATATTAAGAAACATTAGAAATGTGCTGAATAGTTTTTACAATGCGTTATATTTAGGGGAAAATATAAATAATCAGTATGACTAAAAGAGTGAAAAATATTCAGCAGCACATTCAATACAGTTTAGTGTAATTGTACGGGAAATAAGATGGTGGATGGAAGAATTCAGCATATGCAATTCTAACAGAAATACCCGAAAACTATTTGTGACCATCACTCATCTAATCTGAGAGAGAGAGAAAAATACATATTTACAAATAAAAAGGCTCTAATAAACAATGGGGCAACAGTTTATCATTTTCTTCAAGAACGGTATATTGTATTAAGTGATATTACCGCATATCATATTTCAAATGTTTTGGTGTCAAATAAATGTTATGAAGATTTTATGTAATGCCCTATTTCGGCTCAAAAGAGAAGTAATTATTTTATAATTCCACAAGCATTTAGTAATAAATTTTTTCTCAATATTTATTTTATCAAAAATCTGTAGTTAGCGTGAATTAAAAAAACCGTTTTATCAATGATTGCTTGCTAATGGGTACCCAAGATCTCTACGATTTAAAATCTCCTAATATCTTTTTTTAGATTGTAGGGAATCTTAGGTGGACTTAAATCTTTGGTTATGTCAACAAATATAACCAATATTCATATTATAAGAATAATAATTAAAATTCTGTAAGATTTGTAATTAATTACTTCATTGTAAATAGTTTCACAGGAACTACTCTTAATGGTGGCACTTTTTTTGTGCACACTCCCACTCTAATGCATGTGTGTGAGTATGTATATTACAGAAACGAAAGAGAAATATGTTTCTTTCTATTCGTAAAGTAAAACTCTAGAATTATTTGCCTAAACAAACTATATTACCTTTCAATTAAATTCATTTTGACAATGAACTGTCCACCATACACTATGTTACTTTTACCTGAATTAAAAAAAAATTAAACAAAGTAACTCAGTATCCATCGAAAACATTTAAAGTTAGGCATCATTTACATGACTTCTGATCTTTACTTTTTTATCCACATAATTATGCTATGAAATACTGGAAGAAAAATGCAATTTAAATGCACTATAAATCAAAAAAGGATAGCTTAATATATTATATGTTAGATGTATGGGGTTATATTTAAAGTGTGATAAACAGTCACAGTATTCTATGTGTGATCTCTCAATCGTACGACACAAATTGAGCCGGTAATCTATTTCTACCCAAACGCGTGCTAAGGTATCTGAATAAATCCACCAATAGCGTTTGCAATACTTTGTTTAAGCTCCGCTAAATAAACAGGAATATGAGGTATGAATGCCTTATTCTTTACATACACCCGCAGGAAGAAACCTCAACGTGGTAATTCAAAACTTCTGCGAAGCCAGTTGATAAGAGGTATGTTGTAGTCCACGACTCATCCAGTCCATTAGTGATGGAGATAGACATTCATCGAGGTGATTTAGCACTTTAGCCGATTAGAGAGGTGGATTAATCAATTGTCAATGGCATCCTAAAACTGTGGAAAATACCAAAGTGATAGCAAATCCCAAAAAAAGGTTTCCAAGACATTTTGCTAAATTCAGGAACACAAAAAGTCTTTTCCGATGCAAACACCACCATTTTAACTTAGTCAAACGACACGTATGCAATTGCCTACATCATTTCCGTCAGAGACATTTCACGAACTTTAAGAGTACAAATACGTTTCGGTTCACAGATGTGATGTTTGTCTTTGATTGTTACGGTCTTACAGCATCCGGTAAAAGTGTACTTCTTTATGAGTTTCTCTGCGTATAAAATAATACAACTATAAAATTCTTTATTAATTCAAATTATTTTAATATTATTGAAATTATCAGCCTTTACCAGAGAAAACGCACATAATATTAATGTATTGCATACCCATTAAGTATTAAACTATATTTTTTAAAGTTTAGGTTATTAAACAATTTAAATGTAATAAAAATGTTTCAAATGTTTTCTTAAAATTATTATACTTCCTTTACATAATACTTAAATTGAAAACATTAGTTTATCCGGAACATGTTTACAACAATATTTAATCTGAGATGAGTGTGTAATCGTATATATTTTAAGGTGTAAAACCCAACGCACATTGAAAGTTGTGTTCGGCATCAAGAAAAAGGAATGATAATTGAAAAAAAAAGAAACGATTACGTACCATAGAAGTTGGATGGAATGTTCTAGAATTCAGCTTGTATAAAATGAGAGGGTCAAGATAGCGTGGTTTTTATCTAGTCTAGATTCGAGCTACTATCCTAGGTTAAATGAGGATGATGTTCCCGGATGATTTGTTGGGGTATTTATTGATCAGGCGTCTTATTCAATTGCATTGTCAGCACTTCAGATGGGTTTCTGAGGACATCTCAAAACGTCTTATTTGTGCTCTGCATGAGAAAGGTAAGATACTTAGGTGATTATTGACTAGAAACTAGAAGACAATTCACAGCAAATCATTTGCATTATCTTTTTCATCAGAATAGTGGAAGTTAATTATGGTCATAATAGAATGTAGATTCTGAGCGATTGTAAGATGGACTATAATAGCATACAATAGATTTTTAACTATCAAACATCTAACGCCTGTAATACAGAAAAATAGCCAACAGGAACAAAAGATGTCTATGAGAGCTGAATTGCACTCACACTGATTGATACGTGACTTACCTTTCAAGTCTATATGCCGTAAACTCTGGTTACTGTAGAGTCAATCTCGATGAGTCTGTAACTATGCTACATCCTTAGGAATCGTATTTAATCATATATCCTGTTTTAAATTGTGTCTTTACGACTGACACAAACTATTTAAAATACCTAAGAAATATCTTAGGGATTTAGTTCTTAATGTTGTACGTCACTTAAGCTCACAACAGAATATCAAAAGGATATATTTTTCTTCATTATGCTTACGCGTAGACACTATTTAATCATGATACACATACTTTAAAAGACATGATAATTAAATGTGACGCATCTTTTTTCATAGAATAATATTTAAGAATTTTATAGATTCTTCTAGCTTCTATGCATAGGATTTTCACAAGTTCATCGCCATATAATATATTCAGTAATATTTTTTACCATCAAAAATAAATAAGAAACCTTTGAGTGTTCTTATTTAGTTTAAGAAATAATTAGTTAGTACATTTATTTATTTCGTTATTTAGTTAAAAATATTTGATATGCATTTTACAAGAAGAAATTTTATTCTTTTCCCTTAAAAAGAATCAAGACAATTCAATCTATGAGTTTTATTTAAATTTTATGAAAAATTTCACGAGCTGTATTCCATTTGGTGTTCTTTATTAAATTAAAAATATGGTATATTAGTCATTGTTCTTCTAATCAGCATGATATAGAACAATTCCATAGTTCATATAATTCACCAAAATCAATTATTCAACACACATTCCTGTTTTCCCTTCCTTACAAGACAGCAAAGAAAAATGTAGTGCTATTGTAGGTACGAAATCTGTATTCCGAAGTTTCATAAAGATCTGGATTTTCAAAAAGATACGTCATTGAAAAAAGTATTGGAAATGCAATATTCTAACAAAAGCTATATATAACAGATACTACATAACATATTTCCCTAAAGATCTCGTTTCATAATCTCGGAAAAAATCTTACAGAATGCCATTTAAAGTTAAAGTTGACAAGCGTCCGAAAAGAAGAAAAGTTTCAATTCCGACCCAATATTTGCCTACCGTCCTACTATGAACAGATTTATTTTCGTCCTTTTGTCAACAGGCACCCATTTCCTGACTGCAAGGCAGAAAATCCTGCCACTCCTGTTTCTTTCCTAGGAAGTGAGTCTTATTGGTTTTTCAAGTGCCGAGCTTTGTCGTCTGGGACACATGAAAAGTGTCCCTTTAAATCCTAAGTTATATCTTATCTAACCTGAGGCTAAGATTTTCGATTGCAGTCGGACATCAGATTTTGGACTATTTCTAGAGAACTTTGTTGTTATACGTGACAGTCCATTTCCTTGGTTCTTCCCCTATCTAATTTATTGAGAAGTTGCATTAAATTTTTAGTACCACTCAAAATTATAACATTAAAATGACTTGATTGCAAATTTTGATTAGTAAAATGCTGAAAGTATATAAATTAGAACTTTCTAAAATTTATTCTAATGGAGTACATTTTTGTAATAATTACATTTCCTTCCAGAAACAATTGTAGGAAATAGAGAAGAGTTGAAAAGTTTAATCAGAACTCAATTCCTTTTTCTTAAATTATGATGCTAATTTAAACCAAAATTTACAAGTTG
This sequence comes from Trichonephila clavata, assembly GCA_019973975.1. NCBI lineage: Eukaryota > Metazoa > Arthropoda > Arachnida > Araneae > Nephilidae > Trichonephila > Trichonephila clavata. The sequence goes on from BMAO01012281.1 coordinate 23,539, forward strand.
TATTGATATATTTTTAAAGGAAAAAAATCAGATTCCATTACTTGAATTTAAATAGTAAGAAAGAATTTCATGAGATATTTTTTCTATATTACATGGTTTTAAAAGTAATAACAGAATTTATATGACATACTAATCGTTACACATCCACTTTACTGACTATTTCTTGTCATTGTAAAACTGTACGTTCTTTGGGTATTGTTAACTAAGTCTTAGCTTTCAGCTTTCAAATTTATTGAAAAGTATTCGTATAGCCATCGTGTCTTGATTAAAAATTGACAAGACTTATATTTTTAAAGTGGAAGCGTATTTATAAGTTATGCTCCAATAGCGTATGTCGTACGGATGTCGATTTCCTCATACACTGAGTTAAAAAATACCCCCAAAATAAATAAATAATGAAAGAAACTATTTTATTGAATACGTAGAAAAATAATGAGAACTTGTGTTTGAAACTTTTAATTAGTGATTTATAATCAGTAAACAGAATTTGTGGGAAATAATCAAAATTTATCATTTATTCAAAATTTTATTGTGAAAGGAAATTTTGTCAAACGGAAAATTATGCTGGTCATGATTTCATTGAAAATATTTTATTTTAGGTTCTTTTGCATTGTATTAATTATTAAAAAAATCTCAAAAAGTAATATGCTACATTTGATTTCAGAGTTTAGAAAAACAGAAGTTTCCATAATTATTACTTCAGAAGAAAACATTCTTAGAAAGAGTCAATTTTATGATATTAATTAAATAAATATGCATTCCGTGATTAAATGGGATTGACAATTCAATTTATTGCGGCGTTTGGGATAATTTATTTTCATCTTATAGTCTAAGGTTTTTCAAAATTTATTAACAATTTACAAGTCGATTTCAATGTTTCATAATTTATTGTTTGGTGTATTACAGAAATATATTTGTATTGAATAATTTACTAATATGATTTATTATAATTCCATACGATCACAAAAATTCAGATTGGAATGTAGATATCTATAAATTAGAAATGAAAGAGTTTTTTGAGGCTCCAACTAAAAATTGCAATGGCAATTTTTAGTGTGAGTGAATTATTCACATATTAATGCAGTATATAACATTCGAAATTTTAATAAATATTTACTACTTGCTATTTTATGATATCTTCACAATTTATTTATAACGCTTCATAATGATCAATAAGTACACATGTAACTTTCTTTATAAATGTTTATTTAATTTTCAGAAAGTGTAATGAATTTCGAAATATTTTATAGAGGATACAAATATCGGAAAGACGTGTGTGCTTTGCATAAATTAACAATAACAAAAGGAGTATTTTTTTCATTTTCTCGGTTATATTTTCATGTTATGTATAAATGAACTTTTTAGTGTTCCAGAGTGACTTATAATAAGGACTAAAAATAACAAATCGCAACAGCGGATAGACACATATATAACATATATAATTCTAAGCATGGAAAACTTTTAATGGCAAACTATTAGTCTCATTATCTACAGAGAAGTTTACTTTAATGCACTTTATTGAAAATGCTAAATAATGAATGCAATTCGTTGAATTCTATGCTAAGCAACATTTTATAAACTGGTCGTTTCCTATAAACAATGCATAACATTTTTTAGAAAAATAACTAACGTATATAAATTTTACATAGAAAAATCTTCGTTTATATGTTTTAAATGAATAATATGGTTTTTAAGTTATAGGTTATATAACGACTGAATTTATTTTTAGCTTTGATTTAAAATCATATATTTTAGTTAAAATAAATATTAGTTTTTGAAACAGATTGACACATTACATATCATTACATAGTCCAGCAATGTTATCCATCACATCTTTAACTAAATGATCACTATTTTCATATTTTTAAAATTATTTGTATTTACCTAAATGCGTTAGGTATAAAATTTAAATTTTAAAAAAAATATTATATATATATGTATATTTATAAAGATTCGTATACATGCATCTGAAAATTAGATACGTTGCATTGACAATTGGGTAATACAAGGTAATAAACTATATAAAACTTATAAAACAGTTTTCTATATTATGTTTATTTTTTTCTTAAATTCAAATTTATAAGTTTGTAAATTAAAAATTATTGTTGATGGGAACCAGATTAACAGGTTATTTTAGCTTTCGTCAAGGAAAGAAACTCGCTATAAGTGAATGTATTTCAGACCAGGAAACTAGCAAATATCATAGTTATAAGAAATTGGACGAAAATTGGAATAAAAAGGTTATTTGCAATTTAAATTAAAAGATATTTAATAAATTGTATTTAGTTCTAAGCAGTAGCGTACTCAAGGGGAGGAGAGGTCATCGGGTCTGGACTCTCCAAAGGCCTTGGTTTTTTTCTCGATTGATTATAATCCTATATAGAACGTAAAAAGTAATTAATTATTTGTTATTATAATTAATTTTATTAATTAATGCTAATTATCAATTCTATAATTAATTTTTTTACTGTTCTTGTTCCAGAAAATTCACAAAATCAAAGGAATATGTTGGGTGGTGTATTGGTGCATGATACGAGACTAGTGGATTTTCGATTTGAAAAATTTCTATGTGCGCTATACTGGTTCTAGACAATAATGAGATAAATAAAGAAATATAATAATATACGTGTATGGAAATTTAGTAGATAGTTTTAAGGGAAACGCATGTGCTTTATATTTAAATTGTCATGAAAGTAACTGAATAGCATTCTTCCAAAATGAATGCATATGCAACAATTCTTTCATACACGTTAAAATTTAAAAATCAATTTTTATGTTTGAAAATTAGCAATTATGTAGAACATATTTGCCTTTTATCATTTCTTATATGAGCAAATTACCATCTTGGAAGAGTACTATTTTTAATTTTAATTCTCTTTTCACTTTGATGTTCAGCAAAACATTAAATACAGGTTGTGCAGTTGCGATGCGTTTGTGTATATTTCTAAAAGTTAAAACGTAACTTTTAAAAGAGAATATAGTTATTAATTAAATTATTTTAATATCATTAATTGAATTTAGGCACTAGTAAGTAGAATTAAATAAAAATAATTTGTTTCAATTATTTTCCCATGTTATTCAAAAATTTGTTTATTACGAATTTTGAATTCAGCACATTTTTAGTTTATCCAAACAATTACATTTTTTATAGAAGTTAATATACTTTTTTTAAAAATTTTCTTCTAGTTGATTGAAAATTTGTCTCCTTTTTACGAACAAGTAAAATAAATAAAATCTTATTTTTTTAAGACCAATTTGATAAATTTACGATTTTATATAATACATTCAGAAGAACTTATAACTTATGTTCGTACGTTTATGACGTGATAAAAATTTTAAATTTTCCTAGAAAAAATTTATTGTTTAGAATGTCTTAAGGCTAAAAGGATTATCAGAATTTTTGACGATTTGATATTTTTATCCTTAAAATTATTTTTATAATTTCCAAAAATACGTTAAAAATAACTATGTTAATTGAATAAGGATATATGCAATTTACTTCCATTGTTTTAACAGATTTATAATGAATAAATATTTTTTTTTTTATTATTACGAAATGATTTTTATATTTTGTTAGTTATAAGAAGGTTAGTTATTTTATTCGTCTTAAAGATCCTAAATTCCCAGCATAATTTTTTTTCAAAAAACTTTCGATTTGAGCAATAATTTTGAGAGTAAAATCAACAAGAGATAAATTTAGGTTTATATCGCACTTTAAAATCCAACTAAGTTTTAATAAAAATATTAAATATTTTTTTTTTAAATGAGGCATCAGCAGATAAGTTCTAATCTCTTTTTGACTTATTTGTCACATGTAAAACCATGGATATATTTGAAGATTGTGAAGATACACGCAAGGTTTTCTCTCGATGTAAGTATAAAATATTCAAACTTATTAGAGAAATTGATCACAATTGTATACTATAGTTTACTATAGATATATTTAACTGAACTTTTATTTTAATACTTAATTGCATGAATTTTTCGAAATGTATTAATAATATTATTTTATGAAAAATATATTTATTAAAAAATATTTCCTGTATACATATCTAAAAGATTGTTTCACTTTTAAAATAGCACCATTATCCTATTACTTCCTGTTCTTTCATCTTTACTTAATATAATGAAAACCTTTAATATTTACTCTACCAACATCGAACAATATGCATATTAATACCTCTAATCTCATGTATCCTTTTTAATGAGACCTAAGCATATAAAAGGAAACTACTTAAATAGAAACACAAAAATTTGCATAAAATAAGAATCATCTCTACTTTACCGATTACGTGTTTACTACTTTTTAGGCACAGAATAATTTTTCATAGATGCTTTATCGCTTAAAAAAGTTATAGAATAAAAGTGTCGTTCAAGTTATTATTTGGTTTCAAGTTTGATGTTACTAAATTGAAAATGATTTTTTTCTAGAAAAATCTTCTGGTGCAGCAATTGCCGATTTTTATCATTTCGGTACTTATATGTTACCTTTCAAAATCATTTTACTACGAGATTAGATTTTTAATGTAATTTATGAGTTTATTTGGATTATTTACTTGAACATGATTAGTTTCCTTTTATTTTAAGCTATGCTTTTAATTTTAATTTTGAATTTATCCAGATTTTTCTCATCTATTTTAATTTAAGAAAATACCTAACTATGCCTTTTCAATCTTTAGAAAACATTATTGCATGAGGTATTCTTAAAAATCCAAATTATCAGATGTCAATTTATAATGCTATAAGTTAATTTATTAATGCATTATGGGGAAAAAACAAAATAAATAAATAAAACTTAAACATTGTCAAGTATCCACAATGTAATCTAAAATTAAATTTTCCAGGATTTCTATTTGCAAGTTGAATTTCCCTACTTTAACATAACCTTAAATCGAAAAATTCACAAAATCTCATTTCATTTCCTCAGCAACACCCTGATTCAATATTTCCCATGACAAGAAAGTGCTTTTTAGGTCAACCCAACACACTTATCAGAAAGCAAGAAACCTTGTCGGTTCACGGTAAACATGGAACGAAAATATTTCCCTCCGTCTTATTTGTCGAACATTTGCATTTCGATCTTCTGCACCTTCTCTCTGTCTTCCTTCCCTTTTTAATTAAATGCTAGCTTCAGTCTGACTCCATTTCACTGGTTTTCTAAGTGAGATAACCAAAAATGTTTTCACTTTTTCACTTCTTTTCTTTATTCTGCGTCCCAGCGTGTCGAACATACCGTCTTGCACCGGCTCAATAGATTTTCTTTTCACCCAACCCCGGAGATTCTTCAATAAAGCTTCGCTAGGGGGAAGATAACCCTCTTTTAGCAGCTTCACGTGCGATCGAATTCAAAGTAAAACTCAAAAATGTTCATTATAACGTGTGATCTCGGTAAAGTGGTTTTTATTTACTTATTCTTGTCGTTCTTTTATCTATCAAATTGAATGAAATGTGCTCGGTATTTTAAAAGCTTCTCGGCGTCAGGCGAAAGTAAGAATTTATTATTTTTACCTCTCTAAGGACAGGATTAAGGGGAATTGAAATGAGTTTTCAGTCAGTCTCCACCGGCAACACACTCTGAGTAATTGTTTACTCATGCAACTTGCTAACTGTAGTAATGAAAAGAAATTAAATCTCTTAAGATTTAAGAGCACTGTTTTTACGTCACTAGTTCGTATTATTCAAAATTTGCATGTCAAACTCTTTTCCTTTGCATCAAAGAACATAACACATTGCTCTAATTAAAAATAAAAAACCACGAAATGTTTAATTTTTATTTTGATTAAAATATTATAATGTAGTTGTGAAGTTAAAGAATCCAGTCCATAATACCGTAAAGCATAATGATTAATCATTATATTTTCATTATTTCCTAATGCTTTTTTCAATTCTTTTGAGAGAAATTTTAATTCGCTAAATGTTTATATAATCAGTAGCAAAACATTTCATGCAATTAAAGATTTCATTTTTTTAAAAAAAAGAAATAGTCTTATGAATACTAATATATTTATACTAATGAATGCTAGCTTTTGTAAAAATTTCTTAAAAGTGGAATAATTTGTGAACATTTTCCCGATGTTAAATTTTAAATAAATATTAAATACGAATAGCGCAAGTGAATTTTTCAGTTTTTCAAGCAACAAAAATACAGTTTCAGTAATGTCTTCGACGTGTTTCTAATTTTAACTTATAAACCTCAAGTTCATATCGGGAAGTAAAAACCTTAAAATTCAGTAATATGTAAAAAAAGGATCGAATGGTAATATAGATAAATATAATTTTAATATATGATTCTATATTAGTAAGCTTCTTTCAAATACAAAAACTATTTTTAAAAAAGGTTTTATTTTTACGTATAATATTTATTTTGAGATCTGTATTGTGGATATATTTTATATGTGCTCCATTTCTAAATAAAAAATATATATTTGTGACATATTTTGTAAAAAAAAGATTATGATTTCATTAAAAAAATATTTAGACTACGTTATAATTAATAAAAAAATATTCCAAAAATTTATATATTTTAAAAATGTATAGTTATATATAAATAGGCTTCTACAATTTTATTTTTATCAAGCAATTTAAAAATATTTAACTATTGGTTAGATTTCCAAGCATACATTTTATTATTTCACACTTTATGAAGAACTACAATCATTTAAAAAAAATTTAAAAATCTTAATTAAATAAAAAGAAAAATAATTGAAATTTTGCTAGCTATTTAGAAATATTAAGAAATAAACCGTTATGATATTGTTAGTGTTATTTATATAATAAACTATTTCGTATACTTTGCACAAAAGTCAGGTCATAAGCCTTAACAAAAATAAACTTTAAAGATGTTCGTTTTATAATTATATATATATATATATATATATATATATATATATATATATATATATATATATATATATATATATATTTATATATATGAATATTTATTTATCTGTATTTATATATGATAACCTTTATGTGTAAGCTTAAGCTCATGATAAATTTATAACATTTTTTAATCAAAGCAATATTAGAAATCAATTAAAGCTTTTTTAGTCAAAATTTAAAATAAACTCTTCTATGCAGTTTTGTGAATATGATCAAACATTTTCATAAATATTAAGGCGATATGGTACCAACCTCATTTTTTTTTTAGTACTTGATATTGGGTTTTAATTGTATTTCATAAAGGTTAATATTTAATAATAATTCCATACAAGAATTGTTTAATTTGTTGCAAATGTTTGTAAAATTTTAATTTGTTTAGCTTTTTTAAGCATTTTTTAAATCCCTAAGGCTTTTTTAAATATGCCTCTTTTCTTTCAAAACTTTTTTCCAAGTACCTTATAAAATAATACATAAAACTGTGCATGGGCTTTTTTCTGCTGCTGCTCTTTAATTTTTTATTAATTTTTTTCTAGTTAAACTTCCAAAAATTCTCAAAAAAACATTAATTTTGATTTTGAAATTTTGTAGAGAAAGTACTAAACATGTTAGAGCTAATTTACAAAACATACATTTTAGAAGATGCATAAAAAATTTTCAACACATACTTCAATTATCAAAAAAGCTTTCGAGTTTTGAATAACAATATATGTACAAAAATTCAACATGGAGAAATTTGAGTTTGAAGTTTTCATTAAATGAATAGCATGATATAATATTCATCGAATTGTCTGAAACTTTTATGAAATGTTAATTAGCTTATTTAAAACAACTTACCATAAAAAATTGCACAAATGTAGAACAATTAAACAGTATACTGCCATAATGGATATATAGAAGAAAACGAATGGAAGATCCATATTTCATAAAACTTTATCTTAATAATTATAAAAAATAAATAAATACACACACTTCAGAGCTAATTCCATGCTCAGAGCTAATGCACAACATGTACAAAAATGTTTATGCCTTTATTTTTTTATTTTCATGATTTTAAAAGCCTTCGCATGTTAAATATTGTACACGAATAAAAGCAAAATCAAATAACAATTTATAGGTAGAATACATCAAAATCCAAGAACTGTATAAGTGCATTTGTTTAAATAAATATCTTAAAATATTTTAATAATAAAAGTGTTGAATCTCGCGCACATGGGATATATATCACCAAAATCAAACATATAAAAATGGCAGAGTTGTTCTATTCTTGCGAAGTAGATTTTTTATTCTCTGAGTTATCAAAATGAGATTTAGTACTTGTGCTTTGGGAGAATCCCTTTTGAAGTTTTAATTTCATTCATAATAATATCATAAAAAGCACGCACAACTTTTAAATCTTGACCAAATCAATTTGATCTTCCAGTAAATAATTCACAAACTAGAATTTTTACACGATTTGCACAATTCTTTCTTAAAATGATTTATTACTGCATATATAGTGTCAATCTCATTGATGCGCATTAGAAAAATAATTAATTCATTTTTATCAGGCTCTTTTCTAGCAGATAATCTGAAATGTAGCATTGAACATTGCTCCATTACTTAATGAAAAATACAGGTAAAGCTTTGAAATTTTGCAGGCATATTTATAAAGATTCGGGGTATCAAATAAGCCAATAAAAATTTTTTCGACTGTTTAATGATTTTTAGGGTACCATATCACCTTAAATAAGAAGTAAAATAATTGAATCACACTGTGTGCTCCTTAAACCACACCGTAGAGCAATCGTTCCCTCCTTAATTTACAGGAGTAACTAAATTGCTTAGTATTAAAGAAATAAAAACAGTATAATATAGATCTATTAGCCAGCTGGGTGGCATGAATGGTTTGTCGTTGGCCTACTGAACTTAAGGTTGTGAGCTCCACCACGGCCCAAGTTGGCGGATTTCATGATGCAGAAAATCGACAAAGGCCATGCCGTATGATTAATCGGTATGTAAAAAATCCCTTGAGTGCATGTTTGGCTTGGGTGCTCTAAGCAAAATTAAAATCCACGGTTTCGCATTGCCATAGCTCAGGTGCCTCTGACTGGGGAGGAAAGGGGATGTCAAAATTACTTGCGGTAGTTGGTTTCGCCTATATGGTGCCACACTGAAAAGTGACACCAGCTCTTGAGGAATGTGCTAGGTCTGGAAATGTTAAATATCAATGCACCGTTCCATTAGATAAGAAAACATAGATCTATTACGTATGCCAAAAAAGTACGGAAATCTTTTCTTGGCGGAAATTACTTCTTTATTTTTTATGCTCGCGTACATTTTCGAGTGAATGCAATTAACAATCAAGATAGTGTAACCTCAGCCGTTAATAATTTCAAAATGCATTTAGACAAATTTAAAGAAGATCAATTAATGGGAAATCCCTGTTCATTTACAAATTGTAATAGGAATGAAGGAACAACATGTGTTTTGTTATGCTACGCGTTTATGTCATGCTTAATCCAATGCATATGACACATACGAAAACCCGTAGTAAAATGTGTTAAAAAAAAGTACATTGATTATTATAATACTTGTTTATTCCTATACCTTTCCTTTAAAATGTGCTGGACTTTGTTCAGTTTGACGTTTCGTTATCAAAATATCAATTAAGAAACATGTAACTTAATCAGAATAAATTTATGTACAGAACGCGAGAGAATTAAGTTCAAAACAGTTATAAATAAATTATATCTGAAGCAAAACAGAATTGATAATGTGGTAACTTATTATAAGGTATATTTAAATAACAATACTTAATAAAATATATTACTTTATTAGAAATGTCAGTAACTTTTGATACTTCTTAAATAAATAAGTGTTTCTATTAATAATGTAGGAAATAAAAATTAATGGAAAAAAGTAACATTTCAAAATTTGAGAATGTGTTTCCCTAACATGTCAAATGAAGTCTATCTATGTTATACATGAAATAAATCCAGGCGTAAAAGTGTGTTGTTATAATGATTAATGATAATTAAAATGACAATTAAAATTTTAATAATTTAAACCAATTTTTTTTCAATTATTTATTATTACAAATTTAAAAAAAAATTAAGAAAAACATTTATTTTCAAAAACTTTAAATTTGCATGCACATAAACAAAAGTCTAAGCAATATTCGTAAATTGATTCAGTTACAAAAACAAATCAGATTTACCATGGAAATTTACTTTTTTATAGTTGAATGGCCTTTTATAATAACCCTTAACCGGATTTATGAATTGTGAATAGTTTTCATTATTTCAAAGTGCAAAAATCAATATTTCATACTGGCTTTCTAAGCAAATATTCGAATTGTTTTGATGACATTTCATAAAAATTCAAATTCTGAAAGCAAGCGATTGATTTGCCAAAAGATGAGTCCAGAAATTCATAGTTGAACTATTCGGAAAACTGATTTTTTTCTCATGGGTTCAAAAGTAAAAAAAGTTTTTAGTGTTGGAAAGAATATTGATTTTCGTCAAAACTAGCTACGATTTTAAAAGTGGTCCCCAGAGAAGATTATTTCAATGTGCCACTTGGGACCTAAGGACCAGAAACTTATATCCATCGGGAACTGGATGTTGTGGGACATAGAGAAATAGAAACAGAAGCAGTACGAGTCATTTATTTTGTGAAGATCTTAAATAACGAAACAAAAGTTTACTCTTCAAAACAATTGAGATAGAAAGCAATTGACAAAAAAAGTTATTTTTAAAAACTTTTAGTCATCTGAATATCAGCACTAATATCAAAGACCTACTAGGTGTCAATTGAAGATAAATTTGGGATTAAAAGAAACTTTTCTCAAAACTAAAATGCTTCTTTTTGTTATAAAATGTTAAATTTTGCATGGGGTAAGTTTCATAGTCTATTAAACAAAAAAAGAATTGATTGATCTAGAAGTTTTTTTATTCCTCAAGAAAAATATCGAAGTAGTACCCGTATAAAGATTCGTAAAAGTAGGCTTTATGGTGCAAATTATTGCTATGAAACCAAATATTTTTATAGAATCATTATGTTTCTACTTTTTAGTTTCCAACATAAGCTTTATTCTGTTTAATCCTTTAATTTTATGTGTAAACAATTTTCTTAAAAATGCTAATAAGTTAATTTTATGCGAAGATTTAATTCATATATGGCTATCTATATATTCAGGCTCCGTATTTCTAAGCGTTTTTTTCCCTATATCTCAGAAAATTAATTTTCCTAAAAAGCTAAATTTAGACATTGTACTAAAAACTGCTTTCTTGTAAATGTTAGGAACAACCATTTTTTTCTTAATTATAAAGAAAAAAATATTGAATTATTTTGTTAATTTTATTTAAAAAAGAGACCTTTTTTAAAGGAAACATACGTATTTCGTACTATCCTCTTTAAAGAAAAATAAACAGTACATGATTGAAAAAGTTTTTTCCCCACTATCAATAAAGTTTTCAATTGAGAATTCGATTTGGAATATATATAAATTGTCTATTTTAATATTAAACATATATAGATATTTTACCAAAATGTTTCAAATTTTACGTTACAATGGCTAAGTATGAATGAGAAATATCAGAAAACTTTTGTAATTTAGAAAGTACAAAACAATTTAAAAACCTTTTAAAAACTTTTTCTCATATTATCATAATACACTCAGAAACATGGAAACTAATGCACCAATAATAGGACTTTGGATTGAAATGAAATTTAATGCACATAATGATAAACATGAGTGATTCAGCTGATCCCCAAATAAAGACTATTAAACAAAATAAGTATAATGAGACAAATATAGTACTGCTTCAAGAGCCTGTTGCACCGTTTTCTGCTGCAATACATGTCGAAACACGGTTCGGCATTGAATTGATTGGTTATCGGATTTTATCCGAAATAAGGTGAGCCTACAAATCTTGAAATACCTCTTCCAAATCAGATACAGAGTCACACGGTGGTCACTACTGGTTCACCAGGTTCAAACAGTCTTGGAAGCGGGATGGCCATGACAAGTTTTGAACTACTCGAGTTGTATGCAGACCAACCTTATTTTGCTGAAACTCATCCTGGAAACCTATTTGTGAAATGTAAGATTACATATTGTTATCTTCATAACGCTGGCCCGTTAAGGCTCCACGGACCCCAATTATAGCGGACTAGCTCTCATAAACTATTGTCCAGACCATTACGCCTGGTGAGGGGCTAGTGAATGGCGTTGTAATATGGATGAAATTTTACCGTTCACCAAGAAGCTTCAAGTAAGCGATTATCATCCCAAAACGAGCCGGATTCAAACAGCAGGTTTTGCCAATGTAAGGCGTTCTACGTCACTTTGGTACAGCACCATTGTAAGAGGAGTGTCAATGAATCAGAAAAGGAGTTCACGAAAAGGGCGCTTGAATTGTAGTTTCACTGTCAAACGGTGTTTGGAAAGAATGTATGAAGCAACCCTTAGTCTTGCATCGTATTGTACAGATGAGTGGGTCACTATTAGTGTCTGAGGAATGATCTTTTGATCGTATCGCCTCGCCATTTTCTTGATCGCTCCAGACATGTTTCTACGCACTTAGCTACCGTCTCTTTTGTAGTTCCCTGAACAATATATGATGTCATGTTCTGAACGAGTGACCTGGTGAGCTACACGGTGCGTTGATAAGTCTGGGGTTTCATGCTTTTTTTAAACTCAATTATCTATGAGGATCCACCCCCATTCCTTTTTACCAGCCATTCCTTCCAAATCACTTCCAGAGTCAGAATGTGACTGTTAAGTTTATAAATCGTCCACTGTGTGCCAGATATACAGGAAACACTAACTGATTGCAGATTCACAGAATGGTGTGTTACTGCTCTTTGATACCAAACTTAGATCTTATTCATACCGGGTATCATTCAACTACGGCGAAAAGTTTGACGATTATAGCTCGCTTCCTTCTTGATGGGCCATTTCAAATATTCTTGAGTGTATATAAAGGACACACTAGTTTCTATGGATGTAAGTTAGATATTTCATCATTTAGATTATCACCTTTCTTAATGCTTTTGTTCTCATTCTATTGATTTATAAATATATTTCCAAATGCTTAAATTAATCATTTTTCTGCTTTGGATTCAATTTCCTTCGTAAAACTAATTAATAAAAGCCTCATTGATGCTATTTCTCTAAATAGTTGACTTCCACGTTGTTGATGTGATAAAGAGACTGCAGTTTATTTAGATAATTTATTATAACTAGTAATTATTATGATTAAAATTAATTGCTATATCTCAATATCCAGTTTATTTTATATGCACTGCAATTGATGGCAGCTTCTCCATACGGTCTCTATTTGGTCATATAAATATATTATATTTATTATTTTAATATTATTTAGATAATTCATTCTTAAATAACTTTGAATTATTTTAGAGTGAAGGATATATTTTTAATTTATACAACTGTTTCAATTCTGTTTATATTTCATTCAAGATCATCAATGCTAAGGACTAAATTACTGCAGTGCTATCACCCAGAAATGGAGCCATATGATGGATAATATAGAAATAGTAGAGATCATTGTTATGAATCATACAGAAATGGTAGAAACCATTACAATGGATCATCTTGAGAAGGGAGATAACAGCGTTACCGATTATTGAGGAATGTGTTATGCAATAGATTAATGGTTCAGATAATTTAGAAAGAGTACAATTCCTATTAATACTTTTGTACTAAAGTCATTTCAAAAAATTTGTAAGGTTATGACTAAAAAATTTATGAAATGCAATTAGTAATAAAATATTTCCTTTTAAGAAGCAAAATCACACCTTAAAATAAAACGAATGAAAGGTAGAATCTAAAGCACACATTTAATCAAGCCTTCAAAACGACAGGTAGGCAAACAAATGATACATAATTGTTTATTTTTGTAAATAATGCTAAATTATTTAAGTTAAGTAATTAAAAATTATAATCATTCATTAATAAGTTAACAATTAAAGACATAAATAACTATAATTAAACAAACTTTCGTTTAAGTTTTTACTAATAAAGAAAACAATAACATGTTCACATTTTTATCAATCAATTTCTTTAACCAAATGAGTTTATTTAAGGCTTAGGGGAAGTTAAGAACTAAACTACGATACTTAAAAACCCTGTACAGAGTTTTGACATTGATGCATTAACTAAAATCAAAATGGACTGCAAAATTGCAATTTAACTTAATCGATAGCAATTAAATTTCAGCAAAAACATTTACGACAGAGGAATTTACATTCTAAGACATTTACGTAACATTTAAGGGAAACTTACTTTTCCACGTAATACATGAATCAAATATTTTGAGAGATAAATATAGTTCAATACAGCACAGAGTGAAACCACAAATAATATAAATATAAATTTAAATATACAGTGATTGAAACAAAATTAAGAAATTAAGCACATCTCTAAGACTCCATGTTTTATAAATTTCAAACATGTTTTTATAATTAATTAAATTTAAATTAAACCTTATAAACTTTGTTTTACGTTAAAACCTGCATCTCTGTATTGTTTACTTTTTTAAAAATAAAATTCGATTGAAAACTTTCATTAGATAATTCAGCTGATTAGCCTTATTATATATATATATATACACTATCCTGTAACCAAATAGAATTTCAAAAATATAATACATTTATGTTATTTAAATAATAAAATATATAAATTTAAAAAAAAAAATCCAGCAACACTTTGCATAATTTGTGATGACAAATTATTTCTTCATTCAGAGTGGTATCTTTCTTATTGGAAGAATGTAGATTTTATATATTTATGTAAACATTTTAAACGCATCCATATGAAATTTTTAAACAATAATTATTTGTGTACTTTTTAAAAATAACTTTTATTCCTACGCACATAAAATGGTATTGCTTAAAGATATTAGTTTCAAATTAAGTTTAAGCAAATGACATCCTACGAGAGTTGAGTAGAATGAAGTGTGGTCACTCAAGATATATTTGTTTATAATTTTTTTTAAAAAATCTTTTTTTAATATCCTTCACTTACAAAAGAAATTGCCAAGACATGAGTAAATGCTAGATTTAGTATTTTACATCAAGCTGAATCCCGAGATGAAAATGGGTAGTGCAAATATTTAAAATATGTTAGAAAATAAGTATTATTTTGCCCAAAATGAATTGTTTATATATAATACTTAATCATAACATAATTCTTATGGAAAATATTTGTAATGTTTTTCTAATATTATGAAATGCACTTTATGAAATTATTTCTTGAAGAAAATAAATTGAAGTTCATTTCTTTTCACTCGTTATTTAAAATAAGAAAAGGTTGTTTGAGAATCTTTTAAGCGAAACAGTTCAGAATATTTGTTTAAAACTAAATATTTTATCTATGTGTAATCAAGTGAACAAATTAATGTGTGTGTGTGTGTGTGTGTTAGTAACTTCGCAATATAAATATCTCTAAAACGTGTAAAATTGCATGAGTTCCAAGTGTTTGCACTTAGTTTCTCTTAACATAGAAATAAATTATTTTATTATTGCTTTCTTGATAGTTTCAAGAGCTCTGTACTGCACGTTTATTAAAGAAAACAAATAAAAGTTCGAAAAGTTATATAGTACATGATAAATTCTAAACGCATTACGAAAATGGGAAATATCTATATATGTTTGTAATAATAATATATATAATACATGTGATAGTTATTAATATTTACCCAACAAATTATATAATAAATCTCACAGAATCCAAGTCAAAACAGTATTATTATTTTATTTAAATTTAAAGGGTAAAATATGAAATAAATTAAAATAAGTCTTCCAATTTTTTATGGGAGTTATATATTATTTAAATGAATGTAATGCATTTTTTAATTGAAAGGATTATCTATTATAAATTGTTTTTGTAAGTAAATTACTATAAACTTTAACTGACATAATTAAAGAAAATTAATTTAAAAGCCAGAATGATGTACCCTTTGAATTAAAATCGTTATTTTAATGCAAATATTAACCTTTAAAAATTTAATTACATTTAGACTCAGCGTTCTTAGGATCCAGTGATCACCATTGAATCTGTCTAAAAAGATAGCCTCAAAGAACTATGCATTATATGTAATATGATTGATTTAATTATACTATTTCTTATAATTTCTTCAATCGAGTTATTAAAAAATTAAATAGAATTTTGGTTTAGGTAGTAGAAATTAAATCCTTATTATCGTGCTGGTTATATAATAATTTCATAACTACTTCCTACTTGTAGATGAAATTGTTGAATAATAGAAATTAAATGTGTGTGTGTGTGAAAATTAATTCTTCTAAGAGAATCAAATTTAAACTATTATATTTTAAACTTGAGACTCCGAATAGATTTTCGTGTAGACATTTATTTATTTAAGGAATAATCTTTTTCTTAAACCTATAAACAACAGAGATAAAATAAAGATCATCAATTATTTTTCTCATCCTCTTTCATTAAATCAAATGACATAGTAACTCTATTAATAACAATTTTTTTCCTAAATAAAAAAGTAGAAAAGGAGTATAGATATAAAATATTTAAAACATCCAAGGAAGAAGTATTACTTTATTTTGTAGCTTAGAAACTTCATATGATTTTTCGAAACTTTGATAATAAAATCAGCCAATAATATTACATATAATTTTAAAATTTCATGATACAAATAATTTCCTTTATTCGTCTTTCAATTTGATAAACACTCCTTGGAAGTTCCGGCTATTCCTGTAAAATTAGTGTATTTATCTAATTATTAATATTAGATTCTACTATAATGATACATGCATAGACTATACTTGGACCGCCTCTAATAACCCTCACATGTCACTAAAGAGTGTAAAGAGTGGTCTTAATAAATATTAAAAACTAAAAAATTGTCTTGATTCTATATTTTGTGTCAAAAATAGAGGACTTTAAATATGTTGCATAACCAGATTTATTCTGTTGATCCAACTTGAACAAAAAATGTATTTGCATTTTAATAGTAGAAAAAATGTGAATCACAGCTCTTGAAACATACTTTTACAACTCTGAATTAACATATTCTGTCAACATCTTGTAAGCAAAAGATTAATAATATTGATCAGTAAGAGCTAATTTACTTTTTCAATAATATTATAATATATCTCTTGTAATGGACTTGAACTATAATGCGTCATACCTTTAAGTTTAAATTAAAATGCTAATTGCAGATACTATATAGAGAATACATTTCTATCTGGACTATTTCAGTATGTTTAAAGTGTTATGTGTGTGTACAAATGTGTGTTATTTATTTATAAATTTTTATGATGCCAATCCAAAACAATCGAAGCATATACACACATGTACATAAATAAAGGAAAATTAAGAGCCACGCAGAAATTGAACTCTAAAATAAGTAAATCACATCTAAAATGACTTCACACACCTTCAAGCATCATATGCAAATTCAGGAAGCCGACAGGTGGCACGGACAGTACGTCACAATGATGAGGGTGTAAGAGGGGGATATATAATGAATACAGGCAAAGAAGTAAAATTGTTCGCAAGCGCTTTACATGCCTTTCAGTGCAATAACCACATAGTTATGACAAAAAAGTCGTATTTGCATGATTTTTTACGTGGTACAATTATCAGCCAGATGGAATGTGAGCGCACCCAGCAAGAAGTATCTCAAGAACTTGGAATCGACTAGATTGTCATCTCCAGTGTTTGGCAACGGTTCCAAGATTATGGTAATGTGAGTAGACGTTGCAGCACGGATCATCCTCAAGTTACAATGCCGAATGAGGGTTGATATTTGGCAGTTACTTTAAGAAAATAGACGGAACACATCATTAGACCTGTTTCGTCAGCTCTCTTCAACCACTAGTGCAGCAGTTTCACGGCAGACCGTGTACATACGCTAAGGGTAGATTTTTCTTCAAGTTCGTAGAGCTGTCAAATGTGTTTCACTTACTACAATTAATTGTCCCCTGAGGTTTACTTGGAGTAGAGAACATGTATCTTGGACACGACAATAATGGGCCTGTTTGATATTTTTCGACGAGTCCAGGTTTAACTTGCAGTCTGATTCTCTCGCAAGACTTTCATATAGAGGTACCCAATAGAGCACCAGGTACCCAATACCACCAAGAAGACATCATTGAAAGACGCCGTTTCTATCTAGGATGATTCGTTTGATGGAGGAGGGTATTCCGGGTTTCATAACTGACCCGCATGTTCACATTGGAACCATGACAGGCTACATCTATCAGGATATCATTCTGGAACAATATGTACAATTGTTTCGGATGCCATGGGCTAAAAATTTTGTGTTTATGTATGGCAACACCCGTCCTCTCTCACCCTGCAAGCATCGTAAACGAATTCCTTCATTCGAAAGATATCACCTGTATGGACTGGCCAGCATTCCCACCATTTTGTGATCCTGAGGTTTGCATCACGTAGATCGTGTAAGGATTCCATTTTAAAATGTATCGCAGGATTTTTCGTATTCTCGACCACGGAATCTCCAACTCACTGATCGACCACTTGCTGAAGAATATATGGAACTGGAGGCCCTTTCAACCACAGAAGTAGTGACTTATTCTACACTTTCAGTCCCATCCGGTCCCCTTCTTTCCAGGCCACACACAAATTTCCATTCTCTTCAAATCTCATGGTTATCTTCCACAAACCATTCCTTGATATGGGGCGTTTTCACAGATCCTTTAAACGACGATATTCTCACAGAGAAACTGAGTGGTTGCTTCTGTTCTTATAAAACAGTTTTATCAGTAAAGATCGATTTGATTTTTGGTAAGGACATGGTTAATGATGACAAATGCATGCTGAAGGATTCTTTGGCAGTGAGTACAAGTTTATATAGAGGAATTACGCGGATTTGCTCTAGAAATAATCGATAAAAGCGACTTGGCGGTAAAATTTTTACTAATATTTTTATTGAAGAAATCTTTTCCCCATGGTCCATATAGCATGTATTCCAAGTCTCCTGCAGGACAAGTTCTGTAGGCATATGAATAGTGTAACTTTGATTATAACCACTCAGTAGTTGGCCTGCAATGATAAAAAGCTTCATCCCTATCGAAAAAAGTTTTTGTTTGTAGTTTTAGTTAAATTAAAATAATTATTATTCAATATGTTTAAAAGAATTCGCCCTCCCTCCCATAATAAGTAACACATTTTGTAGTAATACATTGAAATACGATTTCCTTCAATGATATGAAGTTTTCAAATATTGCATTACTATATTTTCTCTCTTAGTACCTCAAAAGCTTAATAAATAAATAAATATTTTAGTCCAGTGAACAAAACATAAATATAAATAAATTTCAAGCATACTATACAGACCAGAGTATTTACATCTAGTGTTTTATAAAACATTTTTATGCATAAGATTCAAGCGATAATTTTTCTTTTCTTTCAAAAAGTCTTCAACATATGTAGCATACATTGGTTAATCACCAATATTTTAAATTTTAATGAACTTCGTTAGCGTAGTTCACGGGAGGAGAAAAACAGATAGGCATACATTAGATATAAGCACAACATATAATTTAATTTTTGCATAATTTGCAATCTTCAAAGAAAAGTTTGAATCATTAGCGATCATTTATATGAATATGCATTACATATTATTATGGTGTTTTTATTTTCTTTTTCAATTTTTATGTTTCTTCTCAAGAGTTCTTTTTTTTCTTCATTAGACTCTTTAATTTTATTTAGATTTGTAAGCTCATACTCTTAATAACATTTAAATCATGAAACATGAAAAGCAAACCATATGATTATATGTGGTTGAAATTTTGTTTTTCCAGCTGATGATTTTTATTTATATTTTTCTTTAACAACATAAAAAAAAGTAATTTGGTTTAATGAGAAATTAAATGGGAGAGAGATTTTTCTTCAGCAGCATAATTAATTAAAAACTGAAAAAGAGATAATAAACCTAAAACACTTAGATATTAATGAATCAATTACTGCACATAATTAATAATTAAAAACCTTACTAAATTATTCCATTTATGAATAATTATTTTTAAAGCTTAGTTAAAGAAGATTTCATTGTCTTTCTCTTATTGATTTCTACATTATATTAATTTTTTTTAAAGTAAATGTTAGGTATAAAAAAAATTATATTTTCTGATATTATATATAAGTTCTGCATAACAAACCTATTTTTGTACATATATCTCAGTATTATTTCTGTAATTATTTTAATTTTCATTAAAGATCCTATTATTTCAAAAATGTTCTCAAACACGGTTTGCATATATAAAAGGTTTACAATTTTAATAAATTAAGCTTCTTGGTAGTTATATAATTTGAAAAAATTAATTTTATATGCATATTTCCCCTTATATATTACAAATGATATACATACACACACACACATATATGTATATATGTATATATATACCTAGAGTTCCAAATATTTTTTTTTATATATTGTTATAAATATAAGTTTGAAAAAGCCGAAACATTTTTTCACATATTTTCTCAAAATTAATTACATTAAAAACAATTTATGATAAGGATTTAACTTAAACAACGTATTGAAACGGCATTATTTCAAGAAATTACATTAGTTCATCTTGTTTTTTTAAATTTTTTATTATTATTATTTTTAAACATCTTGTGTCTCAAATAAAAACCACACAAAATTTTCAAGTTCTAAAGAAAATTAAATATTCGCTTATTTTTATTTAATTAATTTTTTGTTGATGATTTTGATACGCTGTGTATTGTTTTAAAAAATATGAATTAAGTAGAAAGTAAAGCAAAATTAATTAATTGCAATGATAATTAAAATAATGAAATTTGCTTCTAGCTTTTAAAAGCCTCCAATATTTTTAAGATTGTTTTAAGTACTTCAATTTATTAGAAGATATTTTCAGTTTCCATTACTCTTTGGACTATTGAAAACTTAAGGGGATTTTTGATGCACGAAATACTTTTTTTACATACATCTTTTTATAAACCTGTTTTAACATATTATTTTTAAGAATTGCCGAAGGTATGCATCCTGCATACCTTTAATTTAATTTAACCAAAACTGAACTCTCAAAATAAGAAATTCAACTACATCCAGAAACCGTCTTTCTTATTTTGAAAAATAGGTTTAAAAACAATTCAAGCGAGAAATTGAGAGTGTTCACCGGAAATTTATTTTCAAGTAGCCGGAAATTGCATTCAACAACTACTGTACAAGCCAAATTTCAATAAGAAAGAAAAATTTCGTATTCCAAGAACAAAAAAAAAAATACTTCTTCTCGATTTCACATTCCTTTACCTCTTTACTTGCATAACTCTTTCATAAATATTATATTCTTTATTTAATTTTTATTTTCTATTTTGGCGCAATGTTTAATAAGCGCAAAGTTGAAAGTTTGACATGAAAAGCAACTTTGAGAAAGATTTTGAAAGAAGCTTTTTGGATAGGAGAAAAGTCTTATGCTTCCTAATTGTTTTGGATATAAAATAAAGATAAAATATTATTCACACATGTTTTCTTAAGAAATGATCATCTACAATTATGCTATATATATATATATATATATATATATATAGTGTGTGTGTGTGTGTGTGAGTGTGTGTGTGTGTTTAAATGTATATATGCATATATATATATATTTCATTGAACCTAAAAATGATAGTTTAATAGTAAATCATTCCTATACAAATTGGAAGAAAATAAAGCTTTAACATTTTAAACTAATGATATTTAAAAAACATAAGAGAAAAATCAATGGAGAACGCACACACACACACACACACACACACACACACATATATATATATATATATATATATATATTCAAATAATTACTATCGAGAAAATTTCATTTATTCTGTATTCACACCATACTGGAATTCAAGAGTTTAATATTAAATTAATTATCTGACAAATCCAAAACATTGACAGATTTTCAATTACTTTCTTATCCATGTTTATTGATCAATGTTTTATTTGAATATATATGGCTATTTGTACTTTTCCTACTAAATATACTCACTGCTAAATAATTCATAGTTTTGAGAATGCAATTAAATTGTATCATATTCATTATAAATCCTGTAAAGTACCCCTTAAAATAGAAACATTTTCAATTAATCACTGTTTCATTTTTCACAAATTGCTTACATTTTTACAGCTCTTTTAAATTCACTTTGCTTGCTATAAATTTAATTGCTGTGTAGTTGTCGAGTTACTTGGATTGTATTTAAGATCAACAAACGCTTGACAAATTAATTTTATGAAAATCATTCTCAAAGAATTTCTCTAAGCTCCCTTTATTAAATATTAACAGAGATGGAAAGTCTTCCTCATTTATCAGAATAATAAGCAGTGGTGAAATGTTATCTCTTCCATCATAAGATATCCACTTAGAAGAGAAGAATCTTGAATTAAGACTACCATGCTATATACTGTGTGGCCCTTGTGAGAATTATGACCGTAAAGTGTTGACAGGTGCTCCTGTTTGCTAGAATATATTTCATTCGTAAGGCAGCATTAGTCAAACATTAATTTACCTAAGTTTCATAGAACAGAATAGGATTACATAAACAATGATTCATTTAAGCATCTCTAACACACAATGATTTATAATCTTTGGTTGCGGAACAGTTTAATTTGGATGCCTCACGCAAACTGTGTAGGTATCACCTTACTTGAGTAGATCGTTGCTGACTAAAAGCACGAATTTACTTAAGAAGTAACAGTTATTATCCTAATAATAATCCAAAACGAAAAGGGAGGCTTAACATGAAATTTTTGTGGCATCTATCATGTTTAATAACTGGTGAACACACAAGCTTTTTGTCAATATTACGTTTCATATATCTCATTCGACCCGTTGTTCACTGAACAGTTGCATAGAATTACTCTTTTCCAGGGGAATTTGTTTTTACAACTTGATTTATAAAGCTAAAAATTTTATCTAGTAAATTCGAATTTGTGTGCAGTTTACAAACTTAATTGCAATCTCAATTTTCTGTATTCAGTGTCTTGATATTGCCTATGTTAAACGGTTTTTGTATTATACTGCTTATACAATTAATGTAGTGGGGAAACCACATCCGGCACACTGAAAATTTGCCTGTTACCGACTACCGAAAATTCCGGTCTATCGGGCGGTAATTATAAGAACAATTAGGTTAATAATTAAACTACAAATACAGTATGCAAATACATACAACAAAGTTTATTTTACATTTCATGTAATGTATATACACGTACTGTAGAACATATTTCACTTAGATTTAAAAAATCACAAATGTCTTTTTGTTTTCTTGACTTGGCGTTTAGTACAAAATTTATTTTTAATTATATGGAAATCAATAATTTCTTAAGCATTGTAGCTAGCCTCAGCAAAAGAGATAAACTTATTTAGTGATTCTGCAGCTTCTGCCCAGCTGATTTTTTTTTTCTTTTCTTCCGTTTCGGCATCTGAGTCACTTTTGGTTTGGTTTGCTGAAAGTGTTTCTCCAGTTACATCAAGTCTTCGAATTCCATGCCGAAAATTAAAGTTTCTGAGCCAACCATCAGAATAATTACATTCACTTTCAGGAACTCCTAAATCTTGGCCAAATTTCTTTGCCTTTTCAACAATCATTGGCCCTGTTACCGGCTTTCCTTCAGAACGTACTGCACTAAACCATTTGAACGATACACTATCTACCTGTTCCAGTTTTGGTTTTTTTAATGTTTGTCTAGAAGCCAATTTTTCAGTTGTTACCGATTGAGAAGCAAACTTTATTAGTTCATCTTTTTGTTTTTTAATGTCATAAATAGTCGATGAGCCAATATTAAAACTCATTCATTAAAACATTTCTATTCTCGCCTTTTTCTAGCCGTTTGATGATTTCTAGTTTCTGATTGAGAGTCAGTGTTACGTGTTTTCGTTTCTCTCCATTTGAACTTGAAGGCTTAGGTTGTGAAAACATGGTCACTGTACAGTTTGAACGAAAATCCGTTTTTTTTTTATAAACAGTTTCAAAAGTTACGTTTACTGCGATGTGAAAGGACACAAAACAACAACGCACAAAAAAATAGCGAAGACGCTTCGTGATTGATTAACGGAGCTGCACTGCACCTGAATTTGTTGTGACAGCTGAGACTAGCCGGCCACTAATTGTT
This sequence comes from Trichonephila clavata, assembly GCA_019973975.1. NCBI lineage: Eukaryota > Metazoa > Arthropoda > Arachnida > Araneae > Nephilidae > Trichonephila > Trichonephila clavata. The sequence goes on from BMAO01012281.1 coordinate 47,550, forward strand.
TCCGAACAATACCGAGCGCTTCCGAATGATCCCGAACTACCCCGAAAACTTCCGAATAGCTCTCCAGCGTTTTTATTTGCTTTAAAGACACACTTTTGGAGAAAACCAAAATTTTTACAATTTTCCGGAGCGATGCCGGACTATCGGGCATTCCGGACTGTTGGATGCCGGACTAATGGACTTCTACTTTATATCACACCATTATTATCGTCGAATGGTACACTTTCACTTTAAGAAAGTTAATCTACCTAAATTTACTAAAATTCCGTGTCTTCGTTATTTATTAACAACTTTTATAAGCTTGTATGAAACGAAATCTTCGAACTCAATTTTTAACCACTTTCAAAAGTCAGAACAGTTCAAAATTTTGCTCACTTGTCCAAGATTGATGACAATACAGCAATTTAATAATTTTGTTCCATTGTCCTTTTCGGGATTATCAAGATTAACGATTCCTCATTTTCATATCCCATCCCGCATCAGGTGACTAATTTCAGATCCCATTTCCAGATTTGGCGACTAAAAGGTTAAATTAGAATTTAGTTCAATTAACTATAAAATATGGTGTTTTTTTAGTTTCTTTTAAAACTATAACTTATTTATTGTAACAACTTCAAGTATTTCGATGTGATTTATGTCATTTTCTGGATTGATTAAACTTAATGTAATGTTATTAGATGCGTAGTTTTGCTTATTATATTTTCTTGTACACATAAAAATTAGCGGCATTGTGAAACCTTAGATTATTTGTTGAAATTTTAATATGTAATATCGCCATGGCAGCTTAGCCATGTTAATATACTTCTAGTTAGATTGTTATGAGTTCGAGTTCTATTGACAGTGATGATCTGCCATGTAGAAAGGGTTGATACTCACTAAACCTATGGAGGCTCAAAGTCCTCCAGCTAGTTCGGTATGTTTGTTCGGAGAGGGATGTCAGCTCAGATGCATTCCTCTTCCCTCGAACATAGTTCAAAATTCCGAGGTCAGTTACCAACCTTCATTATTCTTAACAGTGAGGTTAATAAATACTCAATCACTTCATTGTAATTTATATTGATATGTATTTACCATAGTTATAGTGTACAGCAACTTTTATCGTTTGTAATTGCATGTTACCTTTCCTGTGATGCCATACTTTACTATTTTTTTTTCTCTCGATAAAATGACAAATCATTGTAAAAGTGGTAAATTATATTTAGTTAAATAATAGTAAAAAAAGAACATATTAAAACATTATATTGTTAGTAGTATAATTAAAACTTCAAAACTAAGTATTATTATTAATTATTTTTTTATTAAATTTCAAATGTGTAATAGTTAATGTTATTGTAGAGTTGTGCAACTTGCTTTGAAAAGAAACATGCTTCTTAAAAACCAGCTCAAATTTCAGTGAAATACTTTTTTTTTAAATCCAAAAATAACGTAGCTTATAATGTCTGCTAAGGTCCACTTGTTTAAACTAAGACGTCATGGATATTTTCCCATTTTTTAAAATTTGGAGCAGTTTGATTATTTATGTGGATTTATCATCACTGCGTACTTCATTTATTTAAATTCATTATCTTAAAATAATTATTTTACTTAAGAAAATAATAGTATTTTTTGCATATATTATCAATAAACACGCTTCATCTCAGAGTTGTACATGATACCTAAAAACATTTAAAAGCATATTAATATTAAATTCCAAAGTATTATTAATATGCTTCTTAATTGCAATCACATAATCCCATCTGTTATAACGTGTGAATGTATTTTGAAGCTTTCAAAAAAAATTACGTGTTTAACATAAAATATCAATTCCTTTATTTTACCACCAATAATAATTCAGCTTTTTAGGAAAATTATCCTGAAATCACATCTTTGAAAGCATCTTCCAAATTTTAGATCGGAAAATCATTGTTGTAAAGTAAAGAACTGGTGACTATAAAATAATATGTGTGGTGGTGAGGCAGTCTAAAATAAGATGCTATTTAACTTAAATTGTGCTTTATATCTTTCGTAAGACGGAAAATAAAATGTAGGAGTTCTATTATTCTAACCTACATGAATAAATGGTCTGTCTTGAAATGGAGTAATTTGAAATTTTGAATCATCATTCTGAACTACATATGTATATGAAATATTTATCATTATCTATGTTTATTCCTGATAAGTATATTTTTATAAAGCATGTGAATATTAAACACACCGAAAATTAATATTTTATTTAAAAACAGTTAATTACAAGCTTCATTTACAGCATGATATTTATTCAAGTTATGAGAATTTCAGGTTTACGTACAATTCAATCGACACAAATTGGTCAAAAAATCAAATCTAATTTTTTTTAGCCTAAATTATTTTTTATATAATATTAAACAAACTCACAAAGTTTGAAAGATCTAAGTTTAAAAAACGCAGAGTTGTGATAACTTTTAAGGTTGTTTTTATTCACACCCAAATGGCAAATCAAAACTTTAAACCGACTTATATCGGAAAGATAAAATAACTAGTTTGTCTTCATTTAAAATGCCAAGACTTATTTTGCTATTGTGTCTAATACTTGGAAATTTTTTTCACTTGTTGCTAATATTACTTGTAATAAAAGTTGGCATGCATTTTAGAATCAAAGTATTCTTATTTTAAAAAAAATAATTGAATTTAGAAATTACGCATTTTTTAAGAAATTTTCAGTAAATATCCCTAAAAAAAGTATTGTACAAATACCAAGCATTTTATCGAAAAACACATGCAAACTTGTTTTATACATAGTTTGATATACTTGTAAATCAAATTTTATACATGTACGTTAATTTTTGTAGAAAGAGTAGCATTTTAAAATCACTTCAGAAGATCCAATTTTTTCACTTAAAAAAATTAAATGCTTACTTTTTATGAAATTTTGAGAACAAAACCTATTTTACATCATAAATACTCATAAGAGGCAGCCAAAAATTATAAACATCATTAAATTTAAAAAAAATTGTGCAAATTATATCATGTTTCCTTAAAACTAGAAAATTCCAGCAATGACTAAATACTTCTTATTGATAACTTAATTTTTGTAAAACTTATTCAGTGTTAGTTTTTTTTTAAAAACTGTTTAATTTTTAAAATTAAAAAGTAATTTAATTTTATCTTGCAAATAAAATATTTGAAATAAAAATTAAGTAGTATTAAGTAAAATTATGAAAATCTTACAGGTTTATTTAATTACATGGGTTTTAAAATTTTAAAGTTTGTGATAAATAGGAAATTCATCTAAGCATTTACAATTCATTTTTAATATTGAATATTTTAAGATATAAGAATATTAAAATTCTGAATATAAAATATTTTAAGTATCTTCACAACAAAAGCAATTACTTCTAATTTATGAAGCGATATCCAGAAAATGAAGGATTCGTCTTTTACTAACATTAAATGGCAACTACTTGTCACTTCGTTAGATTTATGAAATTGCGAATCATCTTATATTTTCCTTGGAATTCAGTCATTAAAGTAAAGGATTCTAAGCAACGGGATACCGCCATTGAGAGAAAACTCTTTTCTAGTGAGAAATTATTCAACACTGGGTATAAATTATGATTTTCAAGACTCGATTTTAAAACGAAACTTTTACCGATGCCCACTTTTCAGTTGCAACTCCAACTAAAACTCCTCTAATTCGATAAACTTTCATTCTTAAGGAATAACACTTACATGTTCTTCGTCCTTCGCCGCATTCCTTATTGTCGGCTCACTTTTATCACAGATGTCTTTTAAGAGCCCTTTTCAATAAGTCATTCCGTTTGAACTATTATTAAGTTCTCAGGTTAGAATAAATGACTACCGTTAAAGTGGCATTCTAAAAGTGGAGATTGAAGATCGACCCTTCGATTTTCGTTCCTTTTAAATTTCTATGGTGGGTATCATTATTCGAGGAATGGTATGGAAATTGTAGCAATTTTCAATCCTTTTCCTATTTAAAATGGAAATTTCTCTACATAGGATAAATGAACACACCAATTCATTTTTGGTTCTGTGAAACATATCAAAGCAAATATACGTAGGTTGTTATTTCCAATTTGTTCTTGATATAAAATAAATGATACAAAGAATTAAAATAAATAGGTATGTCTTAAGTAATAGTGAAAACAAATATTAAGCTATGTTATATATATAAACATACTCTTGTATTAAGTAAGCCCGTTAAAGTTAACATGCTTAGAATTTTTATTAATAAATAATAATGCACGCCTTCGAAATTAATGGATTTCGGTAAAGTAGTTGTTTAATATGCATATAGGGGTGCAGTGTTCTTGGTTATATTACCCAGATTATCCGGACTAATATTAATTTTGACTGTTCTGTGTGTCGCACAATTCAAAATTAACAAGGATAAAGAGAGAATAGAAAAAAAAGACAATAATTGATAGACAATAAATAATTGAAATAATAAGAAAATAGCAAGAATGTTTTGAAGATAAATAAATTCCTAAACTGTTATTTTAAGAATTTCACTGATTTGAAGAAAAAAACACTTAAAATGTAGTAAATTCGCTTATGACAATAAAACAGAAAAATTTTCAAACACTTATTTTCACGAATAGCTCAAACTAACATTTACAAACTTTAAAATCCAGTTTTATTTCCCTTAATCGTTTCATAATTTTAAATATAATTTTATATGCCCCAGTTTTTTCTAAAAAAATAACCATTGTTTTAATAAGAAATACAACCTATGTTTTTCAAGACTGCTTTTTTTATGCAAAAAGGTGATGTACAATTGTTAAAAAAATAACTATTTAAATATATGTAAATGATTTAACGAAAGTTTTAATATATGAAAAAGGTTACAAGCCAAAAAAGTAAAAGAGCAGGGTATGACTGATTTGAAACAACAGGCAATTTTTAATGCATTGCTATTACATAAATTTGGAGGAAAACGGATAAAAATGTAGAAAAAATAAGTATGCATTTTTTTTTTATCATAACTGTTTATTGATCAATTTTTAAACAAGGATTTTTATAACTCCAAAACAATGCATATCATCAGCGAAATAACCTTACTTTATCGGGCTTCTATTAAGTGTAACGATCTTTTATCATTATATTTGTGATTTAAAGTTTCTGTAAGCTACTGCCTTTTGTAAAATGCATTAAACAAGATAACAATAATGTTTAAATTCTTTGAGGTTAAGAGTTTTAATTTTCCCTGATTATATCTAGAATATATGTAAAATTTATTTCAAAAAGTTGTAAGTGTGCACTAATTATAAGGAACTTGTATTTTATTTTCTAATCAATTCAAGTATTTTAGGTTATACATCTACTTGCCGGTTACTAAAACTTCTTCATTATAATCAATTATAATTGAACAAAATTAACATCAAGATACTAAATAAAAATAAGAAAAAAACGAGCCTTACAGTAGTCGCATATGATGAGTAACATCTGATATGTTATCGTGGTAAATACGCAATAGTATCTTAAATTCTGAAAAAAATGAATCGGATATGATAAGAAATAATTTTCTATCGAAAAATAATATTTTAGTGCTGGAGCCCCCTTGGCCTACCAAAGGAGAGCTAAGTGGATAAATGGATGGGTTTCGCCGAGGGGGACTTGCGGTTCAAATCTCAAAGCAGAGACCCAAATACATTTAAAGATATTATAGATTTTAAAACGTTGAAATAAAATACAAGGAATGACATTAAGAGCAAGAAATTTGGTGAGAATATACAATGGAGTCAGAAGTACTCAATGAGCTAGGTCCGAGCGGACTGAGAGGCTCAGGTGTTGAGCTATTGACAAAATGCTGTATAGTGGGAGGCACCTGGGGAGGGGGGTCGAGTCCTTGTACTTCCTACCAAACAGGTAGTTTTCTCGATCCCCGAAATATCAACCTCATATTATCCAAAAATTTCACCATAGGATTAACATGGGGCTTGATATTTTAGTGTGTAAGTCCTCCCCTGCCCTAAGCAGGTAATCATTAATAAAGAAACTATGAGGGGGGGGGCAAGTCGGTCGACGTCACCGAGCGCGCTCATTGGTCTAATCAAATACCGCGCGCTTCCCCGGTTTCCTGTTACACACTTCCGTCCTTTTCGAGAAATCACTCCCACAAATACCCAGCAACCGAAAGGAAAGATGTTACACATCAAAAAGATTTACTGTTTTTGTTCTTTACTTAACCTCTTCCCGGCTTTTCCTGAGCTGAGTTCGAGAAGGTGAAATGTACCATCCTGGCTCCTCCTGAGTGTAGCTAGGGCAATGTGAAACTTTACACTATGCAATCGATCTTGCCCGAATTACTTCACATGAGCGTTTTATTGTTTCGAATAATTAAAAAGTACCACTCGCTGGAATTTTCTGCAAAAAGAGGTCGTCCTTCTTCTGAGCACACTTCTTCACTCTTGTCTGAAAGACACTTTGTTGACTACATTACTCCAACAAAGAAGAAAATTAATCCAACACGACTGTGTATTATTTGCCACTCAAAGAAAGGGAAGAAAGTAAGAAGAAAACAAGTTTCTAGTGTCCAGATCGCGATGTTGGGTTATGTGCAATACGGTGTACTTTAATTTATTATACATTATCAAATTTTGATTAATGATTTCATAATCATTTATGTAAATCAAAAGATATAAATAAAATTTGTAATTAAAGATGAATGCTTGGTGTTCTAAGCTTTATATTCATAGTTTGTGTTAATTGACTCCAGTCTAATGATTTCTGTCACTCAGAAAGTTAACTTTACAGGTAAATTACTCATTTATTTAAATAGATTTTTTTTACATTAAATTTCAGAAAATTTTGTATGCGAATCGTGCTATTACGTTAAAAAATATTTGCATGTTTGAAAATATGCAAGTAAAAAAATTGACATTTTTTTATCTATAATCCAGAATGAAATGAGCATTCAAGAGGTTAATGAAAAAGCTAATATAAATATCACAGTGTTGCATAAATTTATAAATAAAAATTAACAGAATGCTTCATTAAGAAATTTCCAAAACTTGGTAGCATTTTTAGAAATATATGTTATAAATTCTAGAATCAACTCATGCATTTAAAACTCATTTTCCTGGTTTAAATTAGTTTTTGAAGAAAAGAATCCTCAGATTTTCTATATTTAAAAAAAAATTTAGTCCTAAATGTCATGAATTTTAATGGTATACTGAATGTAATGATCGATAAGAGGTAATACTTTCATGAAATGCAATTTTGCGGTAATACAATTAACTTACAGTTATACATTAACACTATTTTTTCAAAGCGCAATATCTGAAACCTCTTTAATTGGATTGGATTTTACTAAAAATAATTCACATTAATGTAATGCAACAAATAGGCTGTACCACCACATTTGTAATACATTATTGATTCAATTTTAATATTTTTGATAACTTCTCTAAGCACGTTTTGTTGGAGAGTGAACTTGAATGATGCGTTTTAAGAAGCCAAGCTTTGTTATGCTCGGGTTTGTAACGCTCCTAATAATGAATCAGTATATTCCGTGATAATGTAAAGTCCTTCTACAAAAAAGACTTACAACAATGACAAAATTTGGCGTCGAAAATCGGTTTACAGCCAAATTGGAATTTAATGAAGCTGCTCTATTGAATGTATTAATTAAATTTGTTTAAAAACTGAATGATTTTAAGGCGTGTTTAACTTGAAATGTAATATTATAATCTCAATGTCTACAATGCTTTACATTTTTTACAAATTTCTATGTATTTTCTTGGATTTAAATTTTAAAAAAGTTACAACTATTTTTCAAGTACATTGGTACATTGTATATTATTCTCAATGTTTCCAAGTTAGACTGAGAAGGAATATTGTAAAGCTTCTTTAAAAAATTTATGAAATTTCATAATTTTGAATTTTTTTTTCTAATTTTCTGCTTTTTTGCGCATAAAATATTTTTAAAAAGACACTTTTCCATTTCAAAGAGCCATAAAAAGGCAATAAAAAGAATTCCTTAAATCACCGAATGCCAGTAACAACTAATTTTAATAAACCTAGGAAAGAAGTGACCAGTTTGAGGTTTATGGAGCATGTGCAGAAAGACAACTTTCTGGTACATTACAACTGATAGTTTTCTTTATTTTTAAAAAAGGGGTTTTAAATTAAAAACTTTAAGAGTATAAGAAAATGCTGAAACGTTTTCATCAGATAGTATTATTTACATATTGAATCTTTCTTTATACAGTGAATGCAAACGTGTCTAGGTTTTCTCTCTCATTCATAATAATAATGAATAAATAATTTTATGTGACAATACTAATATCCCCTTGTTTTTTATTCACCTAACTAACCCTGAAATAACATTAAAAATTTGAAGTTATCACTTTTAACGTGTGGTCATAAGCATACAGTCTCTTTTTTAAGAGTCCACTTCAAAGTCATTTCTAATGCTAGTAGTTTTTTCTCCCTGCATTTTATTTACTACATTTATTTTGAAAATTTGAAACAATAAATTATTAATCAACATATTTATTTTGAAACAATACATTTTATTGAAGACAGATACATCTAGAAAAATTGACATTTTCAGAAGACTTGAATGCTGAAAATTAAAGCAATTAACATTATTTTAAAGCAGACTAAATTATTTGCTCATAAGCACACCATCAGTCATCTTCATTAACTCTGAAACCACTTTTAAGAGCTTATGCCTTCTTGGAATTTGCTCCCTCCAATAAAGCGAATTTTACGAACTAACATACCATTACTACTAAATGTTTATCTAATAATTTTAAGTAATATTTATCTAAAATCGGATATAGTAGAATCTTTCGCTTATATTGAGTAATATACAGTTTTGTATACTTATTGTTAAAATAATTCATACTCAACAAGGGAAAAACATAAATATATATTCCACTTTTGCATATAATGAAATAAGGGCTTATTTGGGAGTCTGTGTAAAGTTTCTTCATTGTTAAAGTAATATGCAGAAACCAAATTTTGTTATAATTTTATGAATTCAATTCTTATTTGAGTGCAACAATTTTAATTTGAGTAAATAATTTTTATTTATCGTACTTTACAATCTATTTACTGAATTGCATCAGTATGTATCACAAATTCAAATGTTTCTCTTAAAACTGAAGATAAATATTTATCTTTTTATCATTGGAATTCGTTTGGTGGTCATATCACTTACCTATTCTTTCTGCATAAAACATGAAGTTATGCAATTTCTTCATATATAAAAAATTAAGGTACTTAAATATGAGTTTCTTAAACATCACTTATTGAGTGATCATTCCTATGCTTTTTTCAAATATATCTTTAATAAATAACAACCACATTACAAAAAGTGGAGATCTTCATCTCCATTTTTTTAGAGTAAATTTGGAAATTTTTAAGTTAAAAATTATAGTGAAATATTCCAAGCTTCTTATGATGAATTTTAGGTACAATTTAATAATAAGGTTTATAAGGATTTAAAATTTGAATTTTATAAAATTGTCTTTACACATGAGATACATTGGTGAAAATTAAGCTAAATTTAAAATAATATTAATATTTTGTCACATGTAAAGGATTCCAAGAGTGTGATCATTTATTTTACTATCAACCAGCATATACAGGGTAGCCGGGCTTAAAGTATCCAGAAGGTATGACACTATTACGGAATTACTTATCAGAATGTAATAAACTGTTCATCCATGGATGGGAAAATCTTCCGAGATTCCTTTGGTCTCCTCCGATCGGCCATATGTGCGCGATAAACTTGTTACAATGACTTTATTAGTAAAGATGTGGGCGCCACAAGTAAAAAGGTACAGCGCGTACTTTGTTTAACGGAATTTAAATAAGCCACGCATGTACAGCGAAGTGTTCGAACAGAATGGAATGTCGTTATTGGCTTGCCTAATAGACTTATCAGGATCCTACAAAATGAATCACACACATAAACAACAGTGTCTTTTATCACGAAAACTTAAGGATACTGGCCAGTTTGAGATACCAAAGTTCTCTCACATTCGTAGATAGATTTTGTTGTCGGAGGATTGGCATTCAATTATGTTCATATACGTCGCTGTACACGCGTGCCTGATTTAAATTCCGTTAACCAAAGTACGCACTGCACCGTTTGCTGTGGAGTTCACATCTTTACTAATGAAGTCAATGTAACAATTTTATCGTATGTCAATGCTGAATAATACGTGCACGTGTGGCCTATTGGAGTAGACCCAAAAAATTTCGGAGGGTTTTCCAATCCCCGGATGAACAGTTTATTACATTCTGAAGGGTAGTTCAGTAAAATAAGCAATACCTGTGGAAGCTTTAAGCCCGGATGCCTTGTATATTTATTTATTTCATGTCTAAAGTTAAAGTTAAAGTTATACGCTGCGCTTACCTCCTCCTCATACTAATTTAGAATAGATAGAGAAACCCATCAATCGCACATGAAATTATTACGAACAGGTGTTTCCATTACTTTTTTTTTAATTTAAACATTAGAAATGAGTGCGGACAAGCTAAAGGGTAAGAATAAGTTATTACTTTGAAATGAGGTACAACCTCTCCAATTTGCCAATGAAAATTCCTCCGAGATCTTGTAACTTTCAAGTACAACTGTATACTATAATTCAGTCACTAGTTAATGTAGAAATATCATCCACAACAGCTACTGTTCTGTATAATCTTCTTTAAATTATTTGATCTTACTCGTTGACTATTTATTTATTCTTCGGTGGTGACGCTCATATTTGTCTGGAGGAGTTGTTCTAACTTGAAGTTAAAATTTGGTTGGCCCGAAGAAAATTCTTGTTGAAGAGGGTAAACCTCACCAAAAGCCTATTGTCTTACGTTTCATTATTTAAAGATATTCAGACTATAAACTATTTTGTATTATATTTCTCCGTTGCAATATTTGATCACATATCTCTAAGAAAACATTTATTTAATATTTACTTTTAATCTTTTTATTCCATTGCATTCTTTTCTCTTAGCAATAATTATTTAAAGTTTAAGAAAATTGATTCTCCCATAGGCCACTAAATTTTTTAATATGCATACATCATGCAATTTTTTAACTCTCAAAGTATATGTTGAACGTTTCAAATTTTACAAATAATAGCTTGAATCCTTTGTGTGTCAATTTTGGTGCATTTGTGTAGCTAATCTTTTTAAAAGAAATAAGTAACACGCTTTATTTTTAAAGGTATTTTGATAACATTTTGAAGTTTTCCGTCTTAAGTTTATGCATATGTGAATACCATTTACAAAAGAAATTAATTTCATTCATCTTGGTAAGTTCTTAAAATTTTATATATATATGAAGATTAAATTTTAAAAAATATATATTAGCAGGAAGGAAATTTAAGTTATGAATAAATAATAAATTTTCAAAGTAATTATAATTTGTAAAAAAGTATATTTCCGTCTCTCTTAAGAATTTCAATAAAATATAAATAAAATATATAATTTTAATAAGTAATTGGAAAATGTACTTTCACTTCATTTTAAGTGTTATAAAGCAGTAAATATTGTTCTTTAATCTCTCTGCAAACACAAAATTATATTATTTAAAAAAAATTATTCATGTAAAATGCTTTGAAACACTGGATGTTTCTTATATTGAAAGAAAATAATTTTAATCGTATAAATATATATTTAAGTACATGTGATTATTATTTATGAAATGCATTTTATTATTATTTGCAAGCAAAAAATTAAGGTAAAAATATTTTTGTAAATATGGATATTTTGTACTCTTTTCACAAATTCTTATTTGAATGTGTATATGGTGAAAGAAATTTAAAAAATAACTCTTTCTCTAATTGCTTAATTAATTCGTCCTTTTTTAATATTCTTGATATTTTTAAAGTCACTTCCAGCGGTAAAAACAATTTTATATCATATATCCTTTTTACATTTTATAGCACTACTTATTGAATTTCATGCTAAATAATTAAAATCACTTAATAACATTTTCAAGAGTGATTAAGGAAAAAGGCCAAATAATGAAATGATAAAATTATTCTCTCAACTTATTTGCAGAGGAATTACAAACGGATACTTTCTTCCAAAGAATATATTCAAATAAAAATTAAAAGACGAAAGAAATAGAAAAAGAAGCTGCTTCATTTACATGTTCTGAGCCTTCGCAAAGGGAATAAAATTATAGATCAGACATTTCAATTTCCACACGTCATACATAAATAAATTTAATTAAGTATCGATTTTTCCGCCTCTAACAAAGGAAATGTAAACCTCATCAAAAAAGTTTGTAGCATGCTTAAAATGTAATTTAGCAACATTTTAAGAATTCGAATAACATTTCCACTTAAATAATAAGTTTTTATTCTGTAAAGAGGATTAAAAATAAGCCTGCTCGATATTATTCATTTATTTTGCTATCAAACGAGAATCTGGAGTAATCTAGTTATCATTATTATTTTTCAAACAAGTAATTAACTTATCATGAAGCTGAAAGCATATGAACGCGATATTCTGTTTAATTATATTTTGAATAAGAAACTGTTAAAATTCAGAAAAATTAATCAGATGATTAAATTCCAAAATTGAAACCAATTTCTTAAAATGTGTTTTTACTTAAAAAAGAACTTGTCATCGATTCAAATAAATTATAATAAAATAATTCGTTTACCATATATTTGCTTATGTTAAATTTATATGTGTAAGATATAATCAAATATATATATATATATATATATATATAATATATATAATAAAAATAATAAAAATATAAATAAAAAATACAGATATATATATATATATATATATATATATATAATGATCTAGTTATAATTAAAACCGTAAGATTCTATCGTTCGATTTAAATTTATGAGTTTTGAACAGCTGTTAAAAGGTTAACTTTTTTATACCTATCTATAAGAAAACTTACAATGTAACACTTATTTCATATATTATCATATTTTTGATGCTTTAAAACTATCAATATTTTTATTAAAGAAATTTTGGGTCACACTACACGTATAATGAAGTTTAAATAATCTAAACAAAATGTTATTTTGAACTCATAAATATATGCATATATGTAAAAGATTTTCTAATTATTATATCCTATATTTCTATGAAAACATTATGTACTGTACTCATTTTAACCGAATCTGCATTTTTTTCTTAATGTTATTGCTACTGAAAATATGTGCATTTTAGATTTTTTTTTTTTAAAAATTTGATTTTGAAATTTTGAAAAAAAGGCAGAAATATTCTTTTAGATGGGGAAACTGAACATGACACTGATCGTAAAAACAATTACATTTTCATGTAAGTATTAAAATGTTTTAATACTGATAAAACACACAAATCAACTATTCACTTCTGAACAGTTCCCATTTTATTTATTTTTTTTAATTTCGTAGATATATAGGAAATTGATTAACTACTTAGCTTACACTATTTTTCACTTTTTCACTAGAACATGTTGAGAATAAGGGATGCGGCTTAGATTCGAATAAATATTATATATATCGAAATGCTTAAGAAATATCCTGAACACCTAAGCAAAAAATATATTCACCTCACTTATTCAGAAGTAAAAGGAATTCCATTGGCTTACATACTTGAAAAATGTGTTTTCTAGAAAAACTACTAATCTAAATAATTTTTATCCTAACTTTTAGCATAGAATCCGAAGTTTAATTAAGCAATGAATAAATATCTAAATATAAAGAGAAACTCATTTCTAGAAATGATAGCTTCCAGTTCAAGTTAAATGAAAAACCTCATTAAAAGACGTGTGGAACATTAATCTTTGAAACGAATAACCAACTAAGGCAGCTCTTATTTAAGTGTGTGCTTTACAGTAAGTACATTGTAATTGATATAGCATTTGATTGGAAGAAATGTTGAAGTTAATCACTCTAGTACTATGTATTACAGTTAATCACACTAATCCGTACCCCTAGTACGAAATTTCTGGCCATGTTACATCCTAAATACCAGAGTTTGTAAGGAATTACACTTGTTTTGTGAAATCCGACTAAGAGGATTCGTTATTAAGATACTTGTTTACCTTAATTCTAGGATATCGAAGATTTAAGCTCTTCCAAATACGTACCAATCCAATTGATTCTCTTCAAGTAGGAAATTTCTACTCTCTTCCTTTCGTTTATTTTAACGTTCTGAAATGCTTTCGAGTTTCGAATTAGACCGAAAGGGAGAGAGAAAGAGAAGGTGTAGAGGATTTAAATTAGGATTCTGAAAGTCATTGAATTCAATTTAATTAATTTCAGCAAATTTTTATTAAAATGTTTTTTTAAAAGATTACGAAATGCTATAAAGATAGATTAGTTTTTGTTTTACTATCGTATATATTCATTATATGATCAAACAAATTATGAAATAAAATGAATTAGAAAGTGCTACTACTTTTAATTTATTGGCTGTTAGAGAAGTTGTTCGTTTAATTTAAAATTTAATAAATTGAATTAAGATTTTTTGTGTACACTTCATGATTTCTTAAGGGTAACATTTAATTTCTGAACACGTTAGTTTGCTTTTCTTATTAATTTTCAGAACTTAATTAATTAAATAAATTGTAACTGCAAGTATATACATTTGTAAGTATAGGAAACATCATTTTTTAAATTTAAGAACATTTTTTTTTATTTTGAAGTTAAATGCTGATTATTAATGTAGAGTTTCATTTATAAAACACATATGAGAAATATTTACATTTGAAATTCAATAATTGCTATTCCTTTAGAATTAAAGCAATCAACACTTTTAGCTGTGTTGAAGATAAATTACTTTTTTATATGAAATCTGTGTAACATATATAATTAAGTTTTAAAAATTTTAACGTATTCAAATTTTTTATTAATATCATTTTAAATCTTTGTTTCACTATATTAAACATTCTTGACATAGTTTTAGTATCTAAATAACCTCAACCTCCAGTTCTTATCTATAGATGGTGTTATTACGAAAATTATAAAATAACAAATAATTAAATGAAATACATATATATTTTTTTCATATAAAACTCAACGAAATGTTTTTCATGAAACTCAATATATCAGTATTTATTTTGAAAATTTATTTTCTGATACCTATAAAATGGATCCCGAGATAGAATTCAAAACGGAATAAAAATAATATTTTAAATAATTGGTACAGAGAATAGTAATAAGTAATATAAGAAAAAATTTTCATATACGAGCTGCACTTTGAAAAAGAAAGGAAAATTATGCTACAAAAAACTTTTAAATTACCTGATAACTACTGAAACTAAAGTAAAACATACGTTTTTATCTATATATTCTTCTTGCTGTAAATCATCTTGGAGAGAAAAAAGTAGTTTTAAGTAGTAAAAATGTATACAAACAAATAATACGAAAAAATTAATAATAAGTAAATTCCTACTTTGAATGGATGAATAGAAAGTGTTGTAGAAACGATTAAAAATTTAAATAAGAGATATATATATATATGTATATATATATCATAGTAGAAATTAAAAAAGGAGCATGATTTGTCTGCATTGTTGTAACAATGCACAAGCAATTTGGCAAATTTGGATGAAAAACCGATTTTCGACGCCGACATTTGTCATTATTTTAACAATTACAACAATGGAGACAACAATGGAGACGAATCTACGTTGGCGTCGAAAACCGGTAACATTTAATTAATTTACCAGTAATCAAGGAATTAATATTTGAAAAAACTGTATTAACGTAAAGTGTGCTTTACAAGTTTAAAAAATGTATCTGAACTTTATTGGATGAATAGAAAACATTATATTAATGATTAAAAATTATATGTATATATATATATATATATAGAGAGAGAGAGAGAGAGAGAGAGAGAGAGCTAATAATAAGAGTTTAATAAAAAAATACATCCATCTTAAATATTGTATTCATGCTATAATTCTTTAGTTTTATTTTATCCCTTCTTTATCTTCAAAAAACAAAAAGACTATTCAAAATTATATTTCTGTGCGATTTAAATTAATTTCAGTACGTATTGATAAGTATGTTTTCTTTCTATGAAAATCACTTACAATATACTTTGAGCTTTGTTATGAAGAACGTCAATTATATTGTTGGGCATTAATCAGATGCTAAAATTTAGAGTGAAAGGAGCTAGGAGAATCCTGTCATTCTGAAAACAGAAGCAAATATTGAACATATGAAAATCAGTCATCCGGGTTTGTGTGTGTGGGTGCAATAACCTTTAATAAAGACATACTTTCTCAAATTTTTTTAGGATTAAAATAAGATTATTTTTAATATTAGACATGAGGATGAAATTTAGACATTGATAATAATTTGTTTGGCAACCAATTGTCTTACCATTAAAGAATCGAATTTATTTCATATTTAAAGATATATACAAAATCTTTTTTTCTTAATGTGACTGATTATGTCCAAAACAGATTTTGAAAAACGTGTAAGTGAAGAATTTGTTTGGTATTTCGTGTCAGTTAAATTAGAACATACATATGAAATTGTTTTAAAAATATTATTACAAAATGATTATTTAAATGCAATTTTTTGGAAAAAACTGAATAAAAAAAGGACATATTATCAAACATCCTATTTTTATCTTGAAAAATGGTTCTATACTAATAATATTTTACCTATATATAGTTAGGATTTTTATACCAGCGTTGAATTAATTTTTTTGAAACTTTCACATAATTTGACGATCAACTTAAATAATAACGAGTGACTTTTGTTATGAAATTTCTCTGATATAATTCAATATGAAATAATCCACACTTGTAAACAAAAAAAATTAAAATTTTTATTCAATCCCGATAAAAAATTCATAGTTATATATACACAAAATGTGACTATAATAGAATATTTTTTTATAGATAGAAAATGTTTTGAATATATGCCAATTTATCTTCATTTTTTCCCAAAAAAATTAATTTCAATAATTTTTTTTGTAAGAATATTCTTAAAACCTTATATTTATGGTCCAATTCAACTGGCACTAAATATAAAAAAAAATTCATTGATACACATTTCAAAATCGCGGCTCTGAACTTAATCAGCTCCCTCCAAAAGTAAAACTTTTTGTTTAACAACGACTTTTCATATAAATTTTTTAAAAGCATAAACAAAAAAGAACTGTAACATATAAAGAAACAGCGCATTTAAAAACAATTCGAAACTATTAACTGCTATAAAATAAAGTGTTTGCTTTTGACATTATATCCATATTTATTTTCACATATAGATTTTTAGGGTTATTAGTTTTGACGAAAAATCAGATTTTGTGTTGTGAATTCACGACCATACATCAGAACAAATGTTTCTATACAACAAAAATTATATCAGTTAATTATTACATGTCTGGTTGTCGGAAACTAGACTTCGCTACTAATTATTGCTCCGATATATCATGTGGAAAAGCGTCATTGATAGAAAATGTATACATGGACGTGAGATGCTCGGAATAAAACATAGGAGATTGCATGGATAGTTTTCGAAATCAAAGAACATAATGATCTAAAATTCGAAATGATTTTGAAACATTTCATGTTTTTATGATAGAAATACTTTTAAAGTAGGATGTCAAAGTCAAAAACATATTTTCATATGAATGAATATAATCATTGACATAATTTTTCTAGTTATCAAAATTATACACAAATTTTAAGTTCCAATAAGTGATCACGGTTGCCTAGTGGCCAAGGTAAAAATCTCGTGGCAGTATGTCATGAGTTCGAGCCTAGTGCCGCTGAAGACACGCCGTGTAGGGACGCTAAATTTGTCCAAAACTGAAACGTCCTCTCATTGGTGTGGTGTGGTAGTTAGGAGAGGGGATGCCTGCTCAGGTGTCTTCACATGTCCATGGTTCAAAATAACAAGGATCCGTCGCCAAAAGCTCTCGTGTAGCCGAACAGTGCGATGTTAATATTCACTCACTCACTTACTAAATCCCAATAAATTACTTAATGTCCTAAAACAGAGCGATATTATAGAAGAATAATTTTGACCAGTGCTCCATAAGTGAAATATTGATATAACATATGATTCATAAATACTTTGAATAGGTAGACAAAATATGAAATTATAAATGAAAGAATTTCATCAAAGATATTTAAATATATTTCAGTCATGAATATGTTGGAAAACTTTTGATGCTTATTTTTTAACTTGTGCCCCCCCCCCTTTTGTATCATTTTTCTATTAAAATCGTATTTAAGATCAGCAAGTTGCATTAAATATGTATCTTAGTACGCATATCTAAGTTTTGTTTGTGCTATTATTTAAATGAATTTTATAGTACATTAATGATTATAATAATAGATGAGGGGTTTTGAAGAACACATTGCTGACTTTTAAATACACTTCTCTTAGTAAGGTGTATTTTAGGCAACTACCGATACATAATCATGGCCATGAGCAGAATCTCTTTAAAATTTTCTAATTACACAAGATGTAACACAAATTGTTGATGAATGTATAGAATTATTCAAATAGTCATCTATAATTTTAAATATTATTGTAGAGAGAGTATCTTTCAGGATCTAGGCTTCTGTAATGACTTAAAGTAAAAGCTTAATGACTATTAAAATTTAAATACACACTAGTGAAAGCATGCATGACCAAAATATTACATTAGATCAAAAACTCTGAGAAGTCTTATCTTTATTAAATGTTAAGAAGAAATTCAAATATTTTTTTGAGAAAAAGTGGTTGCAAGAAAATGTAATAGATGCGATTCTGAAAAAGAAAGACCAGCTAATAAAATACTTCAATATACATCATATGATACCACAAATTATATATATATTTTACACACACAGACATACACACATGCACACTCACAAACAAATGCATACACACATAAACACATACACATAAACACACACTCTTTTATAATCACTGATGAATTTTTAGTATATATCTCTTCTTCCATGCAATCGCAATCCTAAAGATGATATATACAACTTCTATACGAATCCCAAAGGAAGAGTAAGTTGCTTCGTTAAAAATAAGACGATAAAAATAAATTTTTAGTGCCATATATATTAATATTATATCTTGATTTTAGACAGTTGATTCTCCAATTGCGAATTGCAAATTTTTAACTAATTTAAAATGTATTTAGATTTTAACTAGAGGGCTTTAAGAATTCATTTTTTTTTTGTATTTAACTAAACTAAACTGAAATAATTTCATTGGCAAACAGCCCATGACGACCGAAGCTTACTGTACCCATCTCAATTTTTGTGACCTCAGACACTAATGTGCAACAGCAGGTGTTCAAATCAGGTGGTCAGTCTGAAGCGAAACCTCCCGTGTTTAGTTCCCAAGCAAACTTGATACTCATTAATTGATTCCCTGAAGGTATGACAGGCTGAGTCAACCCATCACAATCTGAGGTTTGGAACTTCAGACCTGAGTCCTGGAAGCTTGAAACGCTACCAATCAGCTACAGGGCATCTTTTATAATTAATGTGTTACTGAAGACCTAAAAACATTTTCTTAATGGGTGTGTAACGGCTTTACTAAAAAAATTGGGAATATTTTTCATTGTTCTGAAATGAAAAGTAAGTTTCTGTATATGAAAAATGCAGATAAAAAACTTTTAACCGAATAACTAAGCTAAGTAATCAGGGAACTACTTAATGCATTAAAACACTTTATAAGTATTTTTTGTTGTTGTTTAGAAAACATTCTTTTCTTTTCTATGCTTTGATTTGATTTGATAAATAAATACATGCGTATTTTCTTTACAGGGAAAGGGTATCATAAATAATTATAAAATATTTGCCAATACAAAATATGAAAAGTCCGTCTACTCCGTTAGCTTCTTATTTATTAAAATAGTTGTTTTACCTATTTTTCCACCTTTATAGAAAAATATTACAATTGTATTTCAAAATGTGGAGAATGTCTTTTAATATATACAAGACATTGAACTCTTATGAAAGTTTCAGACAGTTTTGATAATCTAAACATATTACAAATAAATCATGTAATATCATTTATATTTTTGTGGAAAGGTATAAAAGTTAAACGCCAAATTCTCATATACTTTGCCTTATATATTAACTACCATCTTAGTTAAAAATAAACTTAAAGGCTAATTTTTTTTAAATCCGTAGTGAGATCATTAAAAAATAATGAAATGGAAATTAATTTTAAATAATCAGAATGTAAGCTTTAAGTCAATCAGTCATTTGTGACATACTTCGACTTTACTTTACTCTTAATAATTGCAATATCTGTGACAAAAATACGATTGATGAGATTTTTTGCACAAAATGATGTGATATTTAGTAAAATGAAAATTGTTGTTTGTGCAAGTAAAATATACATATGTATCGATATTTAGATAGACAATAGATAAGTGGTATTAAACATATTACAAATTTGACAAATTTTTATCCTTTTGAGTGCATTGAAATAGTTAAAATAGAATTTATTGCCATTGTTACTTAATACATCATAGACTTGGAACAATGTGTCTCTGAAGGATCTAATGGATTTTAAATGTGTTGATTTCTTTTCACGTTTGGGTACTTTGCCAACTAGGGCATCATCGGAGCTAGTGTCAAAAGTTGATTCATTATTTTTACACATTAAATGATTAGTGGTCTGAAATGGATAAATAAATGTTTCCAAAACATATTATCATAAAGTATCGGTCATTAATTTTTCATGGAATTATTTAGCATTTTGGATTTCATTAATCCTTAAATTGTTACCAAAATTTTGCTTTCAACTTGTCATGAATTTACTTTTCTGTTATTTATTCCTTATAGAGATATTTTAAGTTTTTTTTCGGGTGTTTTTTCCAACATTAATGTTAATAAAAAAATAACATAGGCATGAGAATTATTTTTGAGCTTAAAACGGTTGATAAATAGTTGACATTCGTCATTAGTCTTCTTTTAGCATCTTAAGAATAATTCAAAAAAAAAATTGTGAATAAATTTTTTTTACTACTTCTTCAGTAAAATACAAAAGGTTGTCTATGTAATAATATATGTATTGCAGAATAAATTACTTTACATTAAAATTTAATTAATAACTTGGGATCTTCAGAATAATTTTTTAAACTTGTCCTTGCATTCATATTGTTATAAAAATATCCATTTATTCTACATGCGTTTTTCTTGACTTTTAACGTCAAAAAGAAAGAGAAAAAACTGTTAATGATTCAGCAATAAAATCAATCTACTTCTTAAAAAGATTTAATTTTTATTGTTACGGAATTCGTTGAATTTATTTTAATCTGGATATAATATTTTGCTTTGAGAATGCATTTTTTAAAACATTTTTTACTATCCTTAATGTAAATTGATTTCTGATGTCAGAAGAAATAAAAGCCTACAAAAAAAATCTAGGTCTCTAAATCAAGCCGAGATACAAATGATTTCTTTCTAAAACTATTGGAGTATAAATCTTACCTGTTGCGAAAATCAGGGCAAGCGTGAAGTAGGTATTCCACACAAGATTCATTTTCTCCGGAAAAGTTTTCCAGCAAACCAATATTTGTCTCGAATAAAAAAAAAGTAACTTTGACAAACACTTTGAAACAAACACTGAAATCCACTTAGATCGAAAAGAGCCTGATAAAAAAAATCTGTCGTAAAAAGGCTATCGAAAGAAGATATTTTTGACGAGGGAAAAATTACACTTTTCTTCCCACACGGTTTGGTGAGCAAGAGCGATTTTTCTTCTAATACTGGGAAGAAAGATCGGTCAGATAGATGAATCCAACAGGGGTAGAGGGCTTTAAAATAATAGCAATCATATGTCGACTATCGTATGACAAGGCGATGAATCCTTACGCAACCAAAGCACAATCCCAAGTTCTCCTTTATTTCAGTTTTTGACTCTGTGCTTCGTTCGATGTTCAATTCAACAGTCATGCGTTCACTGAATCGTACGTCAATGACAACTTGGTGACATTTCAGTCATTGTGGCTCAAATGATATATTGTATTTATTCTGTAAGTTTCAGGAAATAGAGTTTCTTTGAGAAAGTTTTATCGTTCTAGTCCACTTGCAAGCATCATTTTTCATTGAGACAGCTTGTGGTTAAGCGTCGAAAATTTTTCTTAGCACGTAAGGTACGTATTAAAGGGAGTATTCCTTTCAACACGGGAGACCTAATGTTCCAAAGATTAAAATACAGCACTATTATGCTGGATTGTTGAAAAGTTTAGTTTCTTTCTCAAAAGAAATTACGTCCATTTATTCCAAATATACTTTAAACATTTTTTTCCTAAGAGAGCCCTTAAATTATTCATACACAGATTATTGGAATCCTCAAAGTTTCTTAAACTTGCATTTACTTGCCTATTCCGTATTTTGAAATAAGGTAAAAGCAATAAATGTCTCCTCTAAAATACGAGGAGGTCAATGTTGCTCTTTAATAATAACTCTTAATGTAAACAATGAAACAGAACTTACAGATATATATCGTACATTAACATG
Source organism: Trichonephila clavata (assembly GCA_019973975.1). Lineage (NCBI taxonomy): Eukaryota > Metazoa > Arthropoda > Arachnida > Araneae > Nephilidae > Trichonephila > Trichonephila clavata. The sequence continues at coordinate 69,949 of BMAO01012281.1, forward strand.
GGTAAGAAACGTAACCATAAAGATTTACTTTTTATTCAAGAATAAATTTTAAGCTTCTTTTTCTCTTTAGAAAGAAAAAGTCTTTTATCGTCTAGTTTGGAAAATTATTTCGTTAGAAATGTATTTAATAATCAATAATGCTTTTAATTTATCCAGATTCATTTAAGAGGTTCATCTTCAAATGGAAATAATTTAATTTTCTCTAGAGATGATTATATTAAAATCTATATAACTCAAAAAAATGAAATTCAATGAAGCAAATAATTCTCTATGTAAAGCAAATGCTTTACAATTTGCTTACAACCACTCGAAATTAATTTTATTTTCAAGCCATGCTTTTAGAGGAACCCTTATTATAATTCATAATCCTCGGAAAGGTTTATAAGCTTTTGTTGAGATAATTTAAAGTCTTACAAAATACTTCATAACACTAAAAGTTCATAATTTTTGTAAAGGCTGAATACAATACGAGATCACAGAAATGTTTTCAAGATAATAAACGTTTGTTGTAGAATATTTTTCCAGATGTCTTAAATAAAAATCTTTATCAAGTTTTCTTAAAAGTTAACTGATTGATAAGTTCACAAGACGTTGCGTGACACCAAGTATTTTTTGGGAAACAAAAACCGATTGTGAAACCAACGTGCAAAAGCTAGCGTGCAAAGTCCAGCGAATCAAACGTGCTCACCGCGTGGAAGTGCTAGGTAGAACACCCGAGCCACAACTACCTTACGCAACAGACAACGAAAGACTGAAGAACTTCGAAATTTTCGCCGTTGGTTCAATAAAGGGGGGTATCCAACGTCACAAGCACGAGACATGCGCACATAGGAAGGAGCTGTTCGGTAGAAGGGATCGGGAGAGATAACCTTCTAGACTCCTGGAATTCGGTGTCGTATTAAGTTGAGATTTCTATCCCAGATCCTGGCTTGTCAAACTAAATATTCTTTGGGCAAATGGGATCCCTGCGGGCAGATTAAACTGAAGGGATGCCACGAGTACCTCGGATGACTCTGTTGGGGATTATGCCGAGTTTTGGGAGACAAGACGCGAAAGAAGAAAAATGAAAGAGGCAACAGAGTGCTGTAAAAATGATTTATATATCGGTTAGCTAAGGGAAAACATCTCGAATTTCCGTTTTCGCATAAAAAATTGCTGAACTTATCTGAATAAATTAGGATAAATATTTTTGGGATAAATATGCTATCTGAAAAGAAATGAATAACAAAATATTCTTATTATTCATTGCATACGTGAATGTTTGATTTTTTAAGTTGAAATGCATAATAACAAAAAAGTACTTCATTATTTAATGAACGACTAAAAGTTTTGCGATAATATCTGTCATGTAAACTTTCAAAATTTATTTTCTTTTTACGTTATACTTTGCAAAAGTATTTTGATTTGTTAAGTGCAGAAATACATAATTTTTATTTGATGTGTGAATGTGCATTCTACTTTCAGTTCTTGATATAACTCAATTTTAGAGGTACATCCGCAAATATTCTTTAACTTTGTTTTTTTAATAGTATTTCACTTTCCTGTATCTAAATATAGTGATGCGATTTTATAAGAGAGTTATATCCGCGAATCATAGTTATTTTGGCTTACATTTTGTTTTCAAAAATATCTTACTTTGCTAAAACTTGCACAGGCTATTTTTTTTAAGAACAGACAAATAACAATATATATTACTACGCTATGAGTGAGAACTTTTATAATTTGATACAGCCCGGTAATTTGCTTCAATATTTTCAAAACCAGTGGCCGCGGTGGCCGAGTGGTCTAGGCATCGGATCATGGCTAGCGTGTCATGAGTTCGATCCTAGAACCACTAAAGATCCGCCGTGTAGGGGAGCGATGCACGTTAAATCTGTCGAGATCTCAAACGTCCTCCCGTTGGTGTGGTGTGGTAGTTAGGAAAGGGGGTGCCAGTTAAGGTGTCATCCGCGTCACTTGACCATGGTTCAAAATTACGCGGACCGTCGTCAAAAGCCCTCGTGTTGCTAATCAGTGCGACGTTAATATTCTCTCATTCAAAACCAATAGTAGTCGAATATTTAAAAATCTTTAAAAAAATTGCTGAACTATTATAAATTGTAGCTGATTGTATTTACACAGAACAAAATTGTAGAGTTTCAAAGGACTTGAGCTTGTGATTTGTTACAGCACTTCACTGTACCTTAGGTGGGACTAATTAGAGTTCACAAGTTCATTTTTTAATATCATATGCTTATACTGAGAGAGAATCTGTAAAAATAGGAGTTATAAAGCAGAAATAAATAACATATTTTATTCCTGAAAATCAGACATTATCTTCGAAAATGGCTTTTGCTATAATAAATTATCAATGTGTTATTTCTAACGTATGTTTAACTTCTTTCACAATGTCATTTTTATATATAATTATTTTTAATAACAATCTATTAAAATATTAACTCAAAATAAACTAAATTATTGTTAATGTATTTTCCATGCAGTGCTAGGCTTGTTTGTAATTAAATTATTAAATTAATTAATTGAAACACACAACATTATAAATGTATAAAAAAAACTTTCGAACTTGTATTACTTAGACAACAGAAATATATATATATTTTACCAATATTGAAATATAACTTAAAGGGGTAGATTCAGTCATAATGAGTGATTTGATATTCTTTTATTGGAGTACTTTAACATTATTTTTTTTTTGTTTTAAGAATTTCTCTAGTCCTAAATTCTTTTCCAAGCAACTCAGTTTATTCAAGTATGGAATACGTCAATTTTAAATACTTCTATAGTGCAAAATATTTTTAAAAACAACTTAAATTTAATCAAATATTCAATTAATGCTTTTTTAAAAATATTTTCTGTATAATTATAATACAGATTACGTTTCTTATTAATGTTAAAATAAATTTTCTTGAAATATATAACAAATATAACTGTTGAAACAAAAAAGAAAAACTATCAAACAACTATTCTAGAAACGAAATATTTTCATATTCTACTTTAGTCATCATTGAATTTTACAATCTGTATAATGTTGCGATTTTTTTTTAAATATTGAAAAACATTATTTGCAAAAATAAAAAAATAATCTATAATGGCATTATAATAATACGTTACGATCATTATTATGACCTCTGGGTCACCTTTTGCTTTTAAAACAGCCTTCCTCTTTCTCTGCATTACGTATTCATAGCTATACGAGATCTATAAAAAGGCTCTGAATCTAGAAAAGTTTGGAGATAATATTCTTGAAGAATAGAAATTTCCATTAGCATGGAACTGGATGCTTGAGGTTCGGATGGTTCTTTTACAACTTCATCCTAAAAATGCTCAAAAAGAATTAGACCAAGGAATTGGGGAAGGGGATAATTTAACACAGGTGTTCCTTCATTTCCCTCAAACCAAACATTTGCAATATCAAACACGGGATTGTATTAATATTGTTACAGGACGTATTATCCTGTTAAAAGTACTCATTTTCATTAGGATAAATCATTAGCAATACATTATGTCGTCGATTTGCATTTACTTAAATCTGTCTTATTCCCACACACAACTATTAATGCGTATGAAAAAAGTGCCTTAAGCATATGAGGGAATACAATGAAATTCTACAGAGTCAGTCGCCACACATACTAAGAAAACATGTATTAAAGTATTATATTTTACTCTACATGTTGAAATGTTGAGGTAAGAGAAGGTATATATTTTTGTAGAGTTGTTACTCACATTTGCTCGATGCAAACTAAAACAATAATCATCGAACACTTTTTCAAATTCATGGATTCTTGCATGAATTTGGGAATTTGTACTTGTTAGGCTCCAGACAGCAACAGTTCTTGCACTGAATCTCGTCACCCATAGCTCATGAGGTGTGCTCGTAGATATTTTGAGACGAATCTATTGCAATCTATCCCGATTTTTCAGATTATCTGTTTCGTTTGACCCTTCACTGCTCAGAGACTACAACAACTTCCTAACTCAGCTTCATTCATTTGCCTAATAATCCAGATGTTTGTCACACTTCCAAATTCTGCAGTTTTTTTTAACAGTTGGTTCATATATTTGTAGTCTTGGTATGATCTCAGGTTAAAAGTTTGCCAAAATATTTTTCCAAATATATATTTGATTGAAATTCACTTTTACTACTGTCTGTAGGGAATAGCTTTTTTTTAAACACAAATCAAGCGATTTAGCATCACCACATTTCTTAAAATGCATGAAATGACCAGGTTTTAAAATAAAATGAGAAAATGTATTTTTACTGATATTCAATATAGTAAGGAGTGCTGAAACACAAAGCCATTAACAGTTAAACATTTGTTCATGTTATTGGTCTTCTTTCATTTTTTCTCTAATTTTTGGGTTTTGATATTTTAGTGAAAACTAATGCTAAAAAACTAAGCAACATTTGCTCTTTTTTACTAATGACAATCTCTGATTTTGTTTACCATTAGGGAATTTTTAGTCTGAATGAGCTTATTTTATTTTTGTAAATTAATGCAGTTCTAATAATTTATTTTAATTCACTTTCATTGTAATTTTTCTAATACGAAAAATAAAATTAGTATAAAAATGAATTATGATAATTTTTTCATTCGAATGTAATTTTGCTCTGTTGCATAATAACAGATAATTATTATTCGTTCTATATATATATTAAAGCAGTACACACAACATTTGAAAGTTTACTGTCTTAAAGTTAAAAAAAAATACTGATTTTTCTATAAATGATAAATGAATATTTGATTCATATACTTATTCTGCCACTATTGAATTACTGACACCTAGATAAAAATGAATTTCCTTAAACTTTTATCAGAAAAAAAATGTTTAAAAATGTTTTTTTTTTTAAATTATCCTCCATTACGCCATATTTCTTGTGTGTTAAAATGGTTAGATTTTTTATCAAAATGGAAATATTTAAAAAATGTGGTTCCTCCCTAAAAATTTACTATTAAAAATCCTGTTAAAAGTGAATTGATATATAAAGTAATATTTGGGTTACATATTTTCTTATATTTCATCAAATTTAATAATCCATTTTTAAATATTCTAAGTTGCAAATATAAAGTAAAGCATTCGTGTATGTTGGTTTTGGTAACAATTCACGTCTGGATACCGCACAAATATTAACTTAATTATGTAAATATACATTCTCATAACTATGATAAAAATTACATCGATAAGTTCAAATAAACTCTTAGCTATTAAAACTACTACAAGGAAGAAAATTAAAGAGCAAAATCATAATTACTGTAGTACTTATAAAATGCAACTTCTAAAAGAGACATGATTAGTATGTAGATATTTCGGAATGTTCATTGTGCAGAATCTGTATTTAGAGTCACAGCTTTTGGCTGCAATAACAGCTGCAATTCACTTGGGCATCGAATAGAGCTGATCTTGGATGACAGATACTCGTAAGAAGATCCATACTTCAAATTTTTATTAAAGTTCCTTTATTTTAATGGTTGTCAAGTGGTGGAGTGACAGTTACGCACAAATTTTCTCAATTATTTATACAAAACCAGATGCACTAGAAACGGGATAGATTTGGTTGACGTGTAAACAGGGCCATAATCCAACCTCGCTCTGTACTTCCTTGCTAAAAAGTAGCATGAAGGAGCCCTTGAAGGTAGAACTCAGCCACAAGCAACATACCAGAAATGTAGCAATAGGTATGGAAATTATCAGCTATGCTAGCAAATGACGATAAAGATGTGTATCAAGTTGGATTCGGATTTGTGTGATGGCAATGAATTCAAGCTGGGATTGTGTCTTATCCTTGATTATGTCACAAAATCACATCCTCATCTTCGTATTAAATGCAGATATGAGATGCGATTGAAAAGAGAATGAGGTGTCACTCCAGTATTTATCATAGTTTCTTAATTCGCTACTGTAAGTACACCTACTTTTTTGTAGAGCCATGGGGAAATGCAGGGAATTGCCTTAATGCAGCTGATGACTCTGTAAATGGTATCGCATTTCCCCTGAGGGCATTTGTTACCCTGTTAACGAACCAAATTCTTTACCCAGGGTTTGTGATGTGGATGGATGATCTAGCAATATCAAATGAAATACTTGTTAACCCTCTAGTGAGATAGTCGCTGGAAACCTCTGAAAATAAATTTGTTTTTATTGTTTCTCCAGTATCAATCTATTTCATATTGATGCTCCAGTGATATAATTCCGTCTAAACTGAACATCGATGTCACAAAACTACAAACATCAATTTTTGTAGACTACGATTAAGGTTTGCAATATCAGACCAAAAGTTAAATACCGGTATTCGGTATTTTTCAGATCTTAATACCGGAATACCAGTTTTAATACCAGTAGTAAATTTTTTTAAGAAGGAAAAGAAAATACAGGCGTTTCTTTTTTTGTTTGTTTGTTCGTCAGCTTTATTAGAAAGCGTTAATATAACAAAGAATTAATTTGTAATTTTTAAATTCTAACAGTATATAAATAATTCCCAAAAAAGTAAAGGAACATCTTATTTTTTAAATCACAAAAACGTGTAAATATCTCTATTCAGTCTGCTGTACAATTAAAAAATTTTGAAATGTGATCTTAAAATTTATAATGCGTTAGTTATACTGCCATTGAGCCAGGAACGCATTTATGAGCACAAATTACCAGCTGTTAAAAACGCTTTTTCGGCATCTACTCTAGTTGATAGTATTGTTAGCAATATACTATAATTTTTTCCCAGTATTTACCTCTAACTTTTTCATCTTCAAAAATATAAATTTCTCGTCGGATGGCTTTGGATATAACTGATTTCTGCATTGTATTTTGGTTTATTTAAATTGTTTTACTTATCGCTAATTTTAATTTTTCTTAAAGAAACAATTCCTTTTTAATATCGACATCAGTGCCGTCATCATCTTCGATAACTGTACCGAATTCTTCTGAATGTGGATAAGGTTCGTGGGTAAAACAATTAAAGAACATTTACTATAAACAGAAACGTATACTGTTTTGCTAAGTTGGTGATCCCTGAACATATAGTGGAGGCAATTTTAAAACTTTCTAGTAAATACCGAAAAACCGGTATTTAACTTGTGAATATCGGTATTTCAAAATTGTACAAGTAACTCAAAATACCGGAATTCGGTATCCCGTTATACCGGCATTGCAATCTCTAACTCCGATCCTTACACAATCATATTCACTATATAACTTTAGGTATAACATGACATTTTCATAAATAAATAAAAGTTAGATATGATTTCCTATTGAGTAAAAAAACAATGTACAATATCCTCTTTCGTACAAATAGTATAGGTTATTCACCTATTCATTGTTCAAATGAGTTGAAATACTAATTATTTGAATGTTATAGCATTTTTGTATCGCAATATCTGAATACAGCAGCATGTTGTAGCGCATCATGCAGTTATTGACTCGAATATGAGATTTGTTTATTCTCACGTTCATGATGTAATGATTTTAATAGACAGCATATATAAAAATTGTATATTCCATTGTACGGTTTTAGTCGTAAGTGATATTTAGTGATTTTTATTTTAAGTAATACTATTTCTACGTACGTTATAACAAAGAAGAAAAATTGCCCTAACCTTCTTTAAATATGTGTTTTAACTTCAACTCAAATGTACTTCAGTTAAGTTTATAAAATATTGAAAGTGAATAAAATGTTTCTCTCTCTAAGCATGTTATTACAATTTTTACATTGCTGTAATTATTTTATCCATCAGGGTTTTGAAAAAGAAAAAAAAGTAGTTTATTGATGAAATATAATTGCAAAATAAAAATGTTTCAACGATACATAAAAAGGTCTTACAAAACATTTAACATTTTACTTTAAAAGTATTTTTAATTACTAATTTGAAACTATATGTTTTTACTTATCAATTACGTGCATAAAAACGTCAAAAAAATAAGAAATTAAGTATTATTTTTTTAAGAAGTATAAATTGATTAACTTTTCAAATATATTAAATATATATATATATATATATATACAAGGGGTGATCAAATGAAAAGTACGAAACGACACGGTGGGTAAAATATAGACTTTATTCAAATATACACCATAGGTCTGAGCACAACGATCCCACTGATGAACAAGCCGCAGGATTCCTTGTTCCCAGAATTCCTGTGGCTGTGACGAGACCCAGTCCTTCACAGTGTCCTTGAGTACATCGTCCGAGTTGAGGCGCTTTCCTTTCAGGTGTTTCTTCAGTGGACCCAACACATGGAAATCGCAGGGTGACATGTCCGGACTGTAGGACGGATGGTCCAACGTCTCCCATCGAACTTGTCCAGTTCCATTTGTGTGACTCTGGAGACGTGTGGACGCGCGTTATCATGGAGCAGAACCACACCCTCCGTGAGCAGCCCCGGTCTTTTGTTCTTGATGGACCTGGGTAGGCGTCGGAGTGTCTCACAGTACACATCGGAGTTAATGCTTTTTCTGTGCTCGCATCATTTGGACGCCGCTTTTTATAAGAGCCTTTGCTCTCTCCTGCGCATGCGGGCACCCGCGCATGATCCGATCCCAGTCAGAGTCTCCAATGGCATCCCGAGATGTCTCGCTACATTCTCCCTTGGCGGAATATGCAAATATTTAACTGTTTCTTTTTATGTCGTTTCGTACCTTTTCATTTGATCACCCTTGTATATATATATTATATATATATATATATCACTGATTCTTTTTTAATTTCACGTACATTTTAATAGATGTTCATATTGGGTTCAGCAACCCCTGGACATAATTTTGGAGTCTTACATGTATAAGGAAGTACTAACGCAGAATCTCTTTCATTGAAATAATTTATGTAAATCTCGGCATGAATAAAAGTTACAATTTGTTAAGGACTGTTATCTTTATTGAGATAAAGTACCAAAGAATGTAAATTCCTGTTGTTTCCACAGCTTAAGAATGATGTTAGCTTTCCGATTCAAGCGATGAATCGATTTTTTCTTCTCTTGTGTATATTTTTAAAGTAATCAAAGGCAGAAGCTACTGAAAATGCAATGGAATCTTTGTCGAAGAAATTTATTTCATACGATTTTTGTTGTTGAAATATTGTTTAATTTAATTAAAATTTCAAATTCGTCTATTAAAATAATTTTTATAATAAACATTCTTTGAAAATTTTATCATGCTTAAAATCTAATTTATCACAATGTTTTGAACTAGCAATAATATCAGTATTTGGCTTATTTCTACAAATAAATCAATTTATGCTACTTTTAACGTAGTATTTCTTTTTGTTTCAATAATATATCCCTTAATAAACGTATAATTATGCTTAGTAGTTAAAATATAAATTTAATTTATATTAAA
>BMAO01012282.1:0-10349 GCA_019973975.1 Trichonephila clavata
TATATATATATAGGGAGAAAAGCGACTCACTCACTGACTGACTGCTGACTGACTGGACTGGACTGACTGACTAATCACGATATCTCCGGAACTATTCAACCTACAGACTTGAAATTTGGTAGACATGTTCCTTTCATAGAGTAGACGTCAGCTTAAGAACGGATTTTCCGAAATTCGAAACGCAAGGGGCGTTAAGGGGGTTAAGGGGAGTTATAAATAATTGCTTCCATGTTTAAACTACTTGATGTACAATCTTGAAATTGGGTAAGCAGATTCCTTTCAGAGAGTAGAGATCCGCTACAAAATGTGTTTGGTAAAAATTGACCTCCAAGTGGCGTTGCAGGGGCTTAGAGGGCTTTATAGATAATTATTTCAATTTTTAACTATTTGACGCACTGTTTTTTAAATTTGATAAATAGATTCCTTTCGTAGAATAATGATCAGTTTACAAAACAGGTTTTGTGAAAACAGACTTCTAAGTGGCGTTGTAGGGGATTAAGAGGGCGTAATAGATAAATATATCCGTTTTTTAAACTACTTCACCTACCTGCTTGAAAATTGGTAGGTAAGTTTCTTTCCTGGAGTAAATATCCGCTACAAAATGGGTTTTGGGAAAATTGACCCCAAGGGGTGTTGCGGGGGCGGGGGTTTTAAGGGGCGTTATAAATTCCGATTTTTAAGTTACTAGACCTACAGTCTTGAAACTTAGTAAGCAGATTCCTTCATAGGGTAGAGATACGCTACAAAATGGGTTTCGTGAAATTGCCCCCAAGTGGCGTTGCGGGACTTAAGGGGGCGTTACAGATAATTATTTCCATTTTTAAACTATTAGACGCACAGTCTTTATATTTGATAAATAGATTTATTTAATAGAGTCAGCTATAAGAAGGTTTTGTGAAAACAGACTTCTAAGTGGCCGTTGTGGGGTATAAGTGGCGTAATAGATAATATTTTCGTTTTTAAAACTACTTGAAAATTGGTAGAAATGTTTCTTTCATGGAGTAAATATCCGCTACAAAACGGGTTTGGAGAAAATTGACCCCAAGGGGTGTTGCAGGGGGTTAAGGGCAGATATAAATAATTATTTCTATTTTTAAACCATTAGACTCACAGTCTTGAAATTTGGTAAGCAGATTCCTCTCATAGGATAGAAATACACTACAAAATATGTTTTGTGAAAATCGACCCCTAGGTGGCGTTGCGGGGGTTCAAGGGGCGTTATTGATAATTTTTTTGCATTTTTAATTAATTGGACGCACAGTCTTCAAATTTTGCTAAGCAGATTCCTTTCATAGAGTGCAATTCCCCTACAAAATGGGTTTTGTGAAAACAGACCCAGAAGTGGCGTTGCGGGGGCTCAAGTGGCGTTATAGACAATTATCCCCATTTTTAAACTGTTAGACGTACAGTCTTTAAATTTGATAAGCAGATTCCTTTCGTAAAGTAGAGAACCGCTACAAAATGGGTTTTGCGAATATCAACTACCAAGTTTAATTTCAGGAGTTTAAGAGGCGTAATCGATAAATGCTTCCATTTTTAAACTATTTGATCATCCTGCTTGAAATTGGTAGACATGTTCCTTTCATGGAATAGAGTTCCTCTAACAAAGAGGGAAACGAAAATTGACCCCTAAGGATGTTTGCGAGGGGTCAAGAGGAGTTACAGAAAAAAATTAATGTTTTTAATTGTTAGACCCATATACTTGAAATTTGTTAAGCATGTTTCTTTTGTTGAATCGAGATCCACTAAGAATGTATTTTAAGCAAATCAAGTTCTTAGGGGGGGTGCAGGGGGTTACTGGGACGTATTGACAAAAAAAATTACTTTTTTCGAGCTACAAGAACTATAATAATGAAATTATGTTTGCATTTTTCTTTTGTTGAATTGAAATCCGCTAAGAGCGGTTATTTTGGAAAACGGCTCTCAACGGGATTACGGGGATATTGATAGTAAAACTTCTTTTTTTTTGTTAGATTTAGACTTGAAGTTTGGCTTGCATGTTCAATTTACGGAGTAGAGATCCACCGAAAATTGGTTTTTGCGGAAATCCACTTGGTTTTTGGGTTACGAAAGAGCAAATATCATTCTATACTTCAATTTTAGAGATTTTTAGAAAATACAAATTGATGAGTTTCTGCCCTTTTTTTTGCGACAGTTAAAGGTATAAGTATATTTTCAATACAATCGAATTCTTAATGCTAGGACTTAGATATCAATAATTTATACACATATATATAAGCAGTAAAAATTTATAAAACATCATGAAATACCCAGCGAAGCGGGCGGGTAACAGCTAGTATATATATATATATATTATATATACTCATGTCCATAAATTAAGGATAATGAAGTTCAGGCAAAGAAAGAGACAGAAGCAAAACAAATTTGACTTATTTGTAAAGTCTATTTATTAAACAAAACGTAAAGAGCAAAAAAGATGCTATATATCTTACATAATTAATAAAAATTGTGGTTTTTGCTCCCTGGAGCAAATTTTAAAAAAGAAACTATTTACAAAAACAGTATAACATGATTAGTATGATGGTTAATACAGAGTATGTCTCCCGGGCGATGCAATACAGGCCTTACAACGCCTACGCATGCTGAGTATCAAATTATCAATCTGATCTTGGGGAATATTACACCACTCATCAAGCAGTTCCCTCTGAAGTTCCGGTAGACAGGTGGGAGGGGGTTGACAGGCTGCAATTCGTCGGCCAAGCATATCCCACGCATGCTCTATTGGATTCAAGTCCGGTGAGTATGCTGGCCAATCCATACGGGTGATATCCTCCAATTGAAGGCATTCGTCTACAATGTTTGCACGGTGAGGACGGGCGTTGTCATCCATAAACAGAAATTCAGCACCCATGGCACCTGAAACAAACGTACATGTTGTTCCAGAATGACATCCCGATAGATGTGGCCTGTCATCGTTACACTCTGAACATGCAGGTCAGTTCTGGAACCAAGAATAATTCCTCCCAAACGAGCCATCCTGCACCACCGTAACGGTGTCGTTCAATGGTGTTCTCTTGGTGGTAAAGGGTACCTGGCGCTCTCCATATCGAACTCCGGTGACAATCAAACTGCAAACTAAACCTGGACTCGTCGGAAAACATCACACAAGACCACTGTTGCGGTGTCCACAATGCATGCTCTCTACTCCAGGTTAATCGCAGGCGACAGTGAGTTGCGGTAAGGGGAACACATCTGACAGGCTTACGAGCATATAGACCAATGTGCCCTAAGCATCTGTACACGGTCTGTCTTGAAACTGTCGTACCGGTAGCTGAAGAGAGCTGACGAGATAGGTCTGATGCTGTGCTCCGTCTGTTTCTTTTGGTAGTAACTGCCAAATACCGGTCCTCATTCGGCGTTGTAACTCGGTTGTGACCTGCGCTGTAACATCTACTCACATTACCATCATCTTGGAATCGTTGCCAAAGCCTGGAGATAACACTCTGGGCGATTCCAAGTTCCTCGGATACATGCAGCTGGGTACGTCAAATTCCAGTCGTCCGATAATTCTACCACGTAAAAAATCATCCAAATGCTTTCTTTGTGCCATAACTATGCGGTTATTGTACTGAAAGGCTTTTAAAGCGCATGTGAACAATTTTACTTCTTAGCCACCATTCCTTATTTACCCCTTTCTTACACTCTCGTCATTGTGACGTACTACCCGCGCCATCTGGTGGTTTCCTCTAATTTGCATATTCTTCTTCAAGATGTGTGTGATAATTCTATAGTTGAAATTTTTATTTTAGAGTTCAATTTCTGTGTGATTCTGAATTATCCTTAATTTATGGACATGAGTGTATAAGTGTATATATATATATATATATATATATATATATAAGTCCTAGCATTAAGAATTCGATTGCATTGAAAAATATACTTATACCTGTAACTGTCGTTTCTTGATAAAAAAAAAAGGGCCAAACTTATCTAATTTGTATTTTCTAAGCATCTCTGAAATTGAAGTATAGAATGATGTTTGCACTTTCGTAACCCTTTAACGAAGTGGAGTTTCGCAAAACCAATTTTTGGTGGAACTCTACTCCATAAAATAAACACGCAAGCCAAATTTCAAGTCTAAATATAACAAAAAACAAATGAAATTTTTACTATCAATACCCCCGCAACCCCGTTGAGATTGGTTTTCCAAAATAACCGTTCTTAGCGGATTTCAATTCAACAAAAGAAAAATGCAAACCAAATTTCATTGTTATAGTCCTTGTAGTTCGAAAAAAGGATTTTTTTTCATTACGCCCCAGTATTCCTCTGGTCCCCCTGGAGTTGATTTCCGTAAAATACATTCTTATTGGATCCCTATTCAACAAAAGAAACATGCTTAACACATTTCAAGTACGCAGGTCTAACAATTCTGAAACAGAAATTTTTTTTCTATAACTCATCTTGGCCACTCTCAACACTCCTTGGGGGTCGATTTTTGTTTTACTCTTTGTTAGAGGAACTCTATTTCCATGAAAGGAACATGCCGACCAATTTTCAAGAAGGTAGATCTAATAGTTTAAAAACGGAAATATTTATCTATTACGCCCCTTAATCACGTGAAAGGAAACTTGGGGGTGAATTTTCGCGAAACCCATTTTGTAGTGGTTCTGTACTCAATGAAAGGAATCTGCTTACCAAATTTGAAGATTGTACTTCCAGTAGTTTAAAAATGGAAGTAATTATCTATAACGCCCCTTAAGCCCCCCGACGTCACTTGGGGGCTAATTTTCACGAAACCTATTTTGTAGCGTATCTCTACCCTATTGAGAGGAATCTGCTTACCAACTTTTAAGGCCTGTACGTCTAATAGTTTAAAAATCGGAATTTACTTCTCCGCTTAACCCTTCCCCCGCTACACCCCTTGTGTGTCAATTTTCCCCAAACCCATTTTGTAGCGGATGTTTACTCCATGAAAGAAACATGCTTACCAATTTTCAAGCAGGTAGATCTAATAGCTTAAAAACTAAAATATTTATCTATAACACCCCTTGAGCCCCCCCCCCCTCAACGCATCTTGGGATCTGTTTTCACAAAACTCATTTCATAGGGGAACTGTACTCTATGAAAGGAATCTGCTTACCAAATTTGAAGACTGCGTCTAATAAATTAAAAATGGAAAAGTGTTAACTATAACGCCCCTTGAGCCCCCGTCACGCCACCTAGGGTTCGATTTTCATAAAACACATTGCATAGGGGATCTTTAATCCATTAAAGGATTCTGATTATCATATTTCTAGATTGTACGTCCAGTAGTTTAAAAATGGGAATAATTATCTTTAACGCCCCTTAAGCCCGCAACGCCACTTGGAGGCGATTTTCACGAAACGCATTTTGTAACGTATCTCTATCCTATGAGATGAATCTGCTCACCAAATTTCAAGACTGTGGCTTCTAATAGTTTAAAAATTGGAATATTTATTTATATCTCCCCTTAATCCCCCCAACACGCCTTGGGGATAAATTTCCCCCCAAACCCATTTTGTAGCGGATATTTACTCCATGAAAGAAACATGCCTACCAATTTTCAAGCAGGTAGGTCAAGTAGTTTGAAGACGTAAATATTTATCTATTACGCCCCTTAATCCCCTGTAACGCCACTTAGGGGAGGAGACTATTTTCTCAAAATCCATCTTGTAGCTGATCTCTACTCTATGAAGGGAATCTATTTATCAAACATAAAGACTGTGCGTCTAATAGTTTAAAAATGGAAATAATTATCTATAACGCCCCCTAAGCTCCCGCAACGCCCCTTGGGGATCAGTTTTCACCAAACTCATATTGTAGCGGATCTCTACTCTATGAAAGGAATCTGCTTACCCAATTTCAAGATTGTACGTCAAGTAGTTTAAAAATGGAAATAATTATTTATAAAGCCCCTTAACGCCCCTTGCGGTTCGAATTTTTGCAAAAAATCGGTTCTTAGCGGATCTCTACTCTATGAATGAATATGTTTACCAAATTTGAAGTCTGTAAGTTGAATAGTTCTGTTCTCTTGTTAAGTCAACGACGTTTTAGAATTATATGAGATTTAAGAAATTGAGTTGACTATGCCTCTCCATATGTTTCTACACTGCTAAAAATGTTTAGGTAATACTATTATGTTATTAAAAATTTGTACGCCTTTAAAAATTGTGTTTATTATTATTCAATCTCATGACTTATGATGCATATTTATTTAAAACTAAACTCAGGTTTTCAAAAGGACATCTTTCGTATATTTTAAATGGAAACATAATTTTGAAATAAAATTAAAAGGAAGGATGGAATTTTATAATACAGTAGAGTCCCGAAAACTCGCACTCGATAACCCGGCCGTTCGGAAAACTGGACCACACCCTTGGATGTTTGAAAAAACTGAACTGGATGAGCACGAGCAGAACTGGATAAGCAGAAGCTGATGAAAATGACGTCGAACAGTTGTTCTGGAACGATACAGGGCAAGTTATCATGTTGCGCTGTAGAAATTATTGATGCTGTCAAGTTAATGAAAATTGCGGGAAAAAGATAAAGACATTAACGTTGAAGACACCGTACTAACTTCTAAAATATCACACAGAGAGGGACTACACGCTGGAAACCGTTCTTGGGTATTTTGAACAGAAAGGTGGGTCGGTAATGGATTTACTGTTCCTTCGTCGTCTTCGTGATGAAGCAGTAAAACGCAGAGAACAGTACACAGAAGACAACAGGGCACAACGCATTTCTTTAAGAAAAAGTAGCCAGTTTTTGCAAAGTCGGCTACTTAATTTTCATAAAATAACAGCTTTATGCGTTTGTAGTGGTATCATCTACTTAAGCCAGTAACAACCTCCGCACCAAGGTGATCATTTCGGTGTAGTGGATAAGTTACTCAGGCTTCGGATCCAAAGGTACCTGGTTCAATCCTACCGGATAAGCGAGCCACTTCATTGGTGACCCTGGCTGAACTCAGAAAGACGCAACGTTCTGAACTGTCGTGGCGCCATCTATTCACCGCAAATGCAACCAAAGCCATTAGACACATGACGCAATGAACAAAGTCGTCTCACATATGACGCAATGAACAAAAGTCGTCTCACATATGACGCAATCAACAAAGCCGTCACGCACGAATGACGCAACCAGCAAAGCCGTCACAACTCATGACGCAGCAGCAAACACGCTTGATTAAACAAATACATCATTCGTTCACCTATCCACCGACTCACTGGTGGGGGAGTATGTAGTGGTATCATCTACTTAAGCCAGTAACAACCTCCGCACCAAGGTGATCATTTTGGTGTAGTGGATAAGTTACTCGGCTTCGGATCCAAAGGTACCTGGTTCTATCCTAACAGATAAGCGCGCCACTTCACGTTCATAAAGTATTTTTCTGAGATTTGTGTGTAGTTAAAAAGTACTGTGCATTCATTAATTTTTCTTTTCCTGTAGTAAATGCTTTATGATACATAAAGTACTCACTTTTCCTTTGTTTAAAGGTGTTTGGGCAGTTTATTTTCTATTATATTCTCTCAATGATACAATACATACAAGTGCAGCACAATTTTTTCTGAAGAAATACTCATACTTACTTCTTTTTTCAATTCCTACTATTAGTTCACACTCTCCCTATATATATATAAAATCAAGGACCAATTACTGTAAACTTTAATTTCATCCCATTTAAAAATTAAAAAAAAATTATTTCAAATTAAATCAATTTTTTTAAGAGAAATGATAACTTTCTTTTTCTGACTTAAATTTGCAAAGTTTTTAACAGAAAATGCAACATAATTCTGACTGTTTAAATAATATGGCTAAAATGTAATCATAAAAAAAAAAAAATGAAAAAAATTTATAAAAAATAATAAAAAAGATCGGGTTAATGTCCAAGCATTTAAGCGTTATAGAACACATTATGATGTTAAGGTCAACGTGATATCCTAAGGCAGGGGTGGGCAACCAGGGGCCCGAAAAAAATTTCTATGCTGCCCAAAATTTGCCTTGAACTAAGGCTTTTTTCCAGTGCTTGATCAAAGATTCATCTTATATTGCTTAATATTGGAAAAACAAAGTACCTGTTTCTATTAAGAAATCATCTGTAGAGTTTGCATGGCGTGGGCACAAGATTTCAGGATTTTAAAAATGTTGAGCCTTATTCTATTCGCTGTGTTATCCCGTAACTTCTAGTATTGATACATCACCTGAAGAGCTACAGATTGAACTTATTTAATTGAAGTCAACTCCGGCATGGTCTAGTGGCTAGACGCCCGGTCTAGACGGCATGGTCTAGTGGCTGACTCTGGACGCCCGGGTCTGATTTCCGGTGTCGGGAAGGTACCTTTTTTTGTGGATGCCTGCTCCCGGCCGATTTGAGGCAGGAGGGATGTTCGGGTAACTCCCGGTTCCACGTGAGTGAGTAAATATCAACATCGCACTGTTCAACTATACGAGTGCTTTTGGCGACGGAACTCGTAATTTTGAGCCATGGTCAAGTGACAAGGACGACACCTGAGCTTATATCCCCCTCTTAATAACCACACCACAACAACGGGAGAGTGTTTGAGCTCTAGGCAGATTTAACGTACATCACGCCCCTACACGGAGGGTCTTCAGTGGTACTGGACTCGAACTCCTGACATGGCAACCACGAATCCCTTACCTTCCCCACTAGGCTACCGCAGCCAACGTCCGGTTCCGAAAGCACGGTTCGAAGAGATGCGCCCGGGTGCGCACCGCCCCACTATTCCTTTGTCACTCATCCAGTATAGTGGTTAGCGACGCTGATTCCTGTGTCGAAGGGCCTGGGTTCGAATGCTGGAGAAGACATAGATATTTGTAAGTGTACAGTGCCTTTTTGGCATGGGGGTACTCTAAATAGCTGTCGAGCCGTAAGTCATTTCATTAGTTTGGGGGATGGGGAAGGGAGGTGGGAGGCCCCTGACCCCCCTAGGGTGTTTCCCCCCAAAATTGAGGTTAAACTGAGCCAAAACGTACTGTCACCTGTATGGTGCTCAAAGCTACCGCTAACGACAAGCATACATCTAACCCTTTTGCCTCGATGAATTTCGTGGGCCTCGATCTGACGTTGTGAAACAGGTGGTATTAGTAGCAACAACACCACCACTTGAAGTGAGATTACAATGGAAAGAAAATGTTTAATGCCATGACATAGGCGTTTACAAATCTTTGTCAGCTGAAAAATTTCCAAGTATGAAGACATTTGCGGGGAAATTGTTCTTAATATTTTAGTCGACATATACTGTAGAGCAAAGTTATTCTTGCTTGAAGATCAACAAGGCTAAATAAAGATACAAGTTGGCTGACAATAATTTGCAGGCTGTAATGAGAATTCCAAAGAGCAATCTCATTCCTGATTTTAAAAAAAAGAAGTAGAAAAGTTTAATATGTATAGGGTACAAATGTCCCATTTAACTAATTCTGAAATTAAATGTGCCTGTGTGTGCGCGCGCACACATATAGACAAAATGAAGCTAGCACGGTTGCTAAATTGAATAAAAGCGCAATTATTTTATTTAATATATTTATTATTTCTTATAAATAATGCAATGATTTTACCGGGTACCCCGGTACCCTCGTAACGGGTCTATCCACGAGCCTCCTACTAATCGTATTGGGAAAACTATTTCTTTAAATACGGTTGTATTGAAAACTTTTTTCCGACGAAGAAGACGCGGTTTTTGTATAAATGAAGGCTTATATTTAAGCATTAACTTTTTGGTCGAGAGAGAGAGGTTAGGATTTAGATGATAGAAGTTAATAATTAGTACAAAATAATGGAAAGCTAATCAATAGCGACTTGACGAGTGATTGCTTAATATTTAAAGATTTGTTAATTGTCAATTGAGCCACTAAATTATAATTGAATAATATCAACCAGAGGTCGAACTGTCGAGGAAGAAATTACAGTGACTCAGATCGTAAGTAATCAGAGTGCTAAACGTAAGTTGATTGAACTTCGCAATTATTAAATAAATCTTCTACCTTGCTTTTAATCCTAAATTTAATTAAAGGTGCATTTCTAAGCCTGGGTTGTAGACATTTAGTAAGGAATAATAAACTATAATTGTTCTTATTATGACTTATCTTTATTCTAACTCCTAAATACTAATGAATGGAGAGGCTCGTTTCCATTACATCCTCCGATCCTACAATGTGGCTTGAGAGCAAAACAAGTTGTCCGGCTTTGTCCTAATATATTCGAGATTATTTTGATATTGGAATGAACACATACGAAATTATAATTTTTATTCTCTTATAGATTTTAAAAACATATTCCTTTTTAGATTTTGAGAATAAATCTAGACCTTAATCGTAATTGTTTTGATCTTAATAGAATTTGGTAGACT
>BMAO01012283.1:0-85842 GCA_019973975.1 Trichonephila clavata
ATAAAATTTTGTTGCGTTTCAACCGGAAAAGAATGGAAGAGTTTATAATGTATAGTTTGAATTGATGGATAATTTATTGTGTTAAAAAATTTTACTGAATGCAATTAAGTGTCATTATCTTTTTTCTGAATTAAGCAGAAATTAAGTTGTATAATTTTTTTGGTGTGAAATGCACATTATATGTTGAAAAAGATTTTTTTTTTCTCTTCCTCAGTTATATAATACTTAGTAGTTTTAATAAAAAGAGAAAGATATCTTGTAATCTTGCTGTACTTGAAGTAGATTTAACTATGACTCATTACCATTTTAACGAATGCTGAGTAAGCAAAAGTAAAACAGTTCAAGGTTCTGTGCTGAATCTTCGATTTTATGTGTGTGTGTGTTTTTTTTCTCTGTGGAACAAAGTGTAATAACTGTGTTTTTTTTTCTTTTTGAATACTATTAAGGATATTGTGTCTGCTGATTAGAACTTTTATGTTGAGTATATATTTTTTTTACTTGAAGAGTCAGATATTCAAATGTGTTTTAAATTATGGTGATTTTTTATTTTATTTCTGCTAAAGGTTGATGGTATATTGTGAAAGTGAAATGAACAAAGATATTTTTTATTTTATTGTTGTGATTTAGAAAAATCTTTAGAAGTACAAATTCTAAGAAATTAAGATATTTATGTGGCACTATATTTTATTATTATTGTAGTAAACATATTTGGTTGAATTTTTCATTTTGTTCTATGTCATATGCAAAAGTTAGCATGCAAGGTATAAATTTGTAAAGTTTATGCTAAAAAAAAGTATGAAACTATTTTTTTTAAAATATTAATCCAACCTTGATTAATTAAGCATATTTTTGCTACTTGAAAGTGTTATCAAATTGGCTTAGGATAATTATAATAAGGTGCGAGATGGCATTTTTAGGAAAGGGATTAAAAGCAGACTTGCAGATTATGGCTACGGAAATGGGGTAGATGTCCTTAGTTTAAAAGTATTTGAGTTAAGAGAGGCTATCTTGAATAGTAAAAACTTCGACGAGGAGTTTTGTAGAGAACAATTAAACACTATTATTGAAGAACGAAAGAGAAGAGAAGAGATGGATTTCGAACTCCAGAAGAAACGAATCGAGTTGGAAGGAGGAGGAAGTGAAAAAGAAGTGAAAGAATCAGGACAATTCAAGATTGATTTACACAAACTGATGCCGAAGTTTGACTCAAAATCCGACGATATTAGTTTATTTCTGGTATCATTTGAACGTCAAGCAAAAATTCTGAATTTGCCAAAAGTGTGTTGGGTGACCACATCTGATCAGTATTCTACCTTCAGATATTGTAGGTCTTATTGCTCGTGAACCAGAAAAGGATGCAGCCGATTACGAATTTGTAAAAGGGCTATTACTTCAACGATTTAAGTTGAGTCCAGAGAAATTCCGCCAGTTGTTCGTGAAACACCAAAAGAATCCCGATGATACTTGGAGAGATTTTTATTTTGAGATAAGAAATTTTTATGAAGAATGGCTTAAGGGCTTAGTATTCAAACCTTCGACGACCTTAAAGATCTCCTTATGAATTTATGAAGAATTTGCAACACTTGTAGTCCAGGTGGAAGCAGTTTTAAACTCAAGACCCTTAACCAAAATTTCTGGCAATCCAAACGATTCTATTCTTACTCCAGCTCTTTTTTTGGTTGGAACTTCCTTAATTGCTTTACCTGAACCCAACCTTACAAATACACCAATCAGTCGACTAAAAGGATATCAATTGGTGCAAAAATTAACACAAACATTTTGGAAAAAATGGTCAAATGACTAAATAAACCGGCTACAATCAAGAGTAAAATGGCAAAGGGGTGAGCAACCATTTAAGGAAAATGAATTAGTGCTAGTTAAAAATGAAGATTTTTCAAAAATACTTAATTGGAATCTTGCAAAAATTATCAAAGTGCACCCAGGTAAAGATAATATTATAAGAGTTGTGACTTTAAAAACAAATAAAGGCACCTACCAACGCCCAGTCAATAAATTAGTAAAATTGCCAATCTATGAATAACGATATATATATTATTGTATTGCATAATTGTATTTGTGTATTATATTCATTAGTATATATCTCATTTATACGTATTGCATTATATTAATTATTGAAATTGTTTATCAGTATATTTTATCAGTATTTTGTGTATATTTCATATATTAGTATGTAAGAATGTATGTAATTTTGCAATTAAACATTGCAACGGGGCCCAGGATGTTGGCGCCTTCGAACTTAATTGCCGACTTCAGGGTTGACAGAACAAACTTATGTAACGCGCCATTGAATTATGGAGAAACGAGAACGCCGATCAACGGATCGAATGAACGGATGATGCTTTGGGCAATGTGCTTTAAAGCGATTTTTCTTCTGTAAATAGTATTAATGTTGGTGTGTGTAAGTGTAGTGCTGTCAATGTTATGTTCAGTCATCAATAAACTTATTTGGATACCAAGGGCTCTTCATTTACCAGACAGAACATCAAATTCAAACTACAGTCCTCTAGCTCTCCATTGAATTCTCGATGAAACAATTTGTGTACAATATTTAACATGCGAAGGCTTTTAAAATCATGGAAATAAAAAATAAAGGCATAAACATCTTTTGTATATGTTGTGCATTATTTGAGTTGTCAAAGTGTGAATAGAATTAGCTCTGAAATGTGTGTGTTTATTTTTTATAATTATTAAGATAAAGTTTTATGAAATATTGATCTTTCATTTGTTTTCTTCTATGTATTCATTAAGGCAGTATACTGTTTAATTGTTCTACATTTGTGCTATTGCTTATGGTAAGCAGTTTTAAATAAGCTAATTAACATTTCATAAAAGTTTCTGACTATTTTATGAATATTATATGCTATTCCTGGAATAAAAACTTTAAACTCATTTTCCTCCGTGTTGAGTTTTTGTACATATACTATTATTCAAATCTCTAAGGCTTTTTTGATAATTGAAGTATGGGTTTGAAATATTTTATGCATGTTCAGAAACGTATGTTTTGTAAAACTGTGCATGGAATTAGCTCTAACATGTTCAGTACTTTTTCTAAAAAATTTCAAAATCAAGATTAATGTTTTTTTTAGAATTTTTGGAATTTTTTAACTATAAAAAAATTATTTAAAAATTAAAGAGCAGCAGCAGGAAAAAACTCATTTACAGTTTTATGTAGTATATTATAAGGTACTTAGAAAAAAAAATTTGAAAGAAAAGAGACATATTTAAAAAATCTTTAGGAATTTTAAAAACGTTTTGCAACAAATTTCAAATTTTTTTGTATGGAATTTTTATTAAATAATAACCTTTATAAAATACAATTAAAACCAAATATCAAATATAAAAAATTAAAAAAAATTGTGATGGTACCATATTGTTTTAACATAAAATAAATACAACAGAAAAAGTAATTTTAACGTATTACATATCTAGATATAAATTAACACTATTTTAAGTGTTCATTACATAAAATTTGTGATAATGTGCTACTTTTGCTGAGCAGAGATCAGCTGAGGAAGATGTTTTCAAGTTAAACTGAGATGGAGTATTGTAGAAATTCTTAAAAAAATTTATCTAACTTTAATCTATGAAACTCGGAAAAAAATAAAAACAGAATCGGAAAGATCATTTATTTCGTCCCGATACGGTGTAATGTTTTTTAAAAAATAATAATATTTGTATTTCTTACGATTTTTTTTAAATGAGTCAAAATCGATGCGTTTTTATGAAAATAATGTCTAAATCGTTGCTTATGAATTTTTTTTGTTTAAATGAATCGACATTCCGTACTAAAACAGCTCATGCTTTGCTCTTTTAGAATCAGTCATTTAAAAAACAAAAAAGGCCAAAAACTTTATTTTTTACGATTTTTCAAAAAATACTCAAAATTTTAATGAAACATTTAATAATTTTGTCATTTATGAAGATAATCTTATAAAACTTTTTTTTTCGTGTGTAGAGCAATATTACCCAAGATCTGTACGAAGATTGTGTTTTTCGTCTAGTACCCTTTTTGCGAGACTGTTAGCTAGACTATTCGAAAATAACCGGCAAACACCTAGCAACAATGATGAGTTGAATGAGATGAACAGACTGAGAAACCTGTCCAATGATAACTAAAAAGTAAAAAATAAATTTAAAGTAAAAAAAACTTTTTTTAAAAACAAGCTTTTACTTAAACGCGCTAAAAAGAATAAAATAAACTTTTCCTTTAAAACTTTTTTTACCATCAACTTATAACTTCATTACACAATTTATCTATATACACTGCTGGCCACCGTAAATGCAACACCCTAAAGGAAGCACACAAATAACATAAAATTTACAATATGCATTAGTGGAGGTGAGATATGCAAATGATTAGAATTTCAGCACAGACACCACATCACGCACGCCTGTGGCGCCACCTCAAAGCGCTATTTAAGGCTTGGAGATTTCGACGATTTCAAGTTCGGCAATTGTGATTTTTTCAAAAAACGATCAGTTATGTCTCGCAGAAAACAGCAATCAGCTTTTGATCAAGTATCCGAGTTCGACAGAGGAAGGATAGTGGCCTACCGAGATTGTGGATTATCTTTCAGGGAAATCGGTAGTCGTGTTGGACGAAACCAAACAACTGTAATGAGGATATGTGACCGCTGAATGCAGGAGGGTAAGACGGACCGACGCACAGTGGTCAGTTTTCCCGATCTGGCACACGGAAATTATTTTATGGATTTGAAGTCTTCATAATTATATCTAATGATCAGAAATCGAGTAATTAATGTAAATTGGTTATTCTCTTTTGTTTTTTTACCAAGAAATAAGGTGAATAGGGTCTTAACTAATTTATGTCAAGTTTGAATTTGATCAAGAATAAATGATTGCTGAGAGGGGAACTAGTTTTTAAACTAGGATCTAAGAATATTAACAGAAGCAGTAATTTGACACATGGGAGAATATATACAAGAAATAGAGCATCATGTTAAAAAAATTAAATTTTAACATATTAAACAAATACAATCAAATATAACAATGTACATATACAATAAAGATTAATACGTACACATATACAATAAGATTAATAAAAGGACTCGGCACCCTTTAAGTATTTTTTTTTATTTATGTATTTAAAAATTATATTTTAGCATTTCTTTTCCGTTTCTATTTAAGAAATTAACACGAGATAAAATTTTGCACATATTATTCACAAAATTTTACAAATTTAATTTTTTTTAAAACAATTTGAAACTTTTTAAAATTTCATTCTTTTTTGTGTTAATTAATTTTTTGTAATATGTCTAAGGATGTTTTAAACACCTTTACGAATCGATTTTGCAAAATCTTAATTAATTTTGGAGAAAAAAAATAAGAAAATGATATATAGACCAAACAATTCAACGAAAAGCCTAACATCTCCCCCATTTAAAGTTTTTTGCTTCACATAATATGGAAATATTATATTTTTATGAAAAACAAATGATGGAAGAACTAAAATTATAAAATTATTACCCTGGCGAACCGTTAGGTGCTACCATGCATCAGCTTTAAACCTCGCCTTCAGTGATATAATGCTATTTTGGGTATCAATTTGTTTTAAAACATCTTCCTGAGCTTTGGCTAATCTGCCATAAGGTGTGGAAAACAAGAGCTTGCATTGGAACCTCTGCTGATATTTCATCAATGACGATACCAGGAGGATAACAGTTAATTTTAGACTCTATAAGCCTATTATAGTTTGGGTAAATATCAGCGTGGAACTCTTTGCTATTTCCTTTTATTCTATTATATTGGCCTTTTCACATTTTGGTGTCGACATAAAAAGCCAAGGCTTGGTCAGGAGTCATTTTTTTCGCCGATTCTGGCATTTCTTCAGGCGAGTAGCACGTCTAGGTGAGCAAGTAGTCACTTGTTTCAAAATTAAGGCAGCATCTCTTTCTCCAGCTGCTTACATTGACATTCTTGTTGCAAATGCTAGTTCATGCTGCTTGTTTACTGAAGAAAGAAGAGGAAATACTCTTTTCCTCTTTGCCGTGACTTTGCATTCCCCGAATGATTTTGAGGGTCGACCTGGAGTTGATTTGGATGGTATAAATCTTACTCTCCCCGATTACAGCGCATCATTCAACTTGGAGAACTTTTCATTTCTACGGCACCTCATCCATTTTCCCCCTACAAATGGGCAGAAATTTTAAAAAATTTTCTAATTTAAAATTGCAGCTGGTCCTCATAGTTATCAAAGTCTGTTGTAGGCCTAGCAAAACTCAAAACAGTATTAGTTTTGCGCTTGGGATCTTGCTGTTTCTTCCACACATCGAATGAGGCACGCTGAGTAATACCATCGGCCAACGCTGAAAAAAAAATCCTAACTATGGGAGTTGCAGGAAGTAGCAGCTAAATTTGGTATAAAATTAAAGGTCTATATCTTCTCTATGCGACTTAAGTGTTACTGTGATCAATCCCAAAAGTTCTACAGAAGACCAACATACGTTAGTGGGAGTTACATGCTGTGCTAAATGTTATGTATTTTTAATTTT
Organism: Trichonephila clavata; assembly: GCA_019973975.1. Lineage (NCBI taxonomy): Eukaryota > Metazoa > Arthropoda > Arachnida > Araneae > Nephilidae > Trichonephila > Trichonephila clavata. The sequence continues at coordinate 6,534 of BMAO01012283.1, forward strand.
TAATCAAATTGGAACCTAATTTGAAAGTCAAATCAAGAAATTACTTATCCATGGCATGTGTTATCAAAAAAAAAAAATCCCGCTAAAAGCTGCAAAACCTTTTTCAGACGAAACGATTGAACTTCCGACTGGAAAATGAGGCTCATAAGTGTTCCTCGTAGCCCCAACAAACCCGATCTAAACAGTCGACTGTTGGAGATTTCCAATCGCGTACTGAAGAAAACTGATTACAACACGGCTAGGGGTCCTATGAGGACCATAAATTGTGGGTTGTGGTTAATTTTCGCGCAATTTCATTTTTGGGGTTTCCGTGCACCAGATCGGGAAAACTGACCACTGTGCGACGTGGTCGATCGCATCTACCTCAGTGCACCACTTCACGTGAGGACAGACAAATTGTGCGCATGGCAGTGACGGATCGCTCAGTCACATCACGCACCATAGCACAGCGCATTGAGTCTGTAACGCATCATTCAGTGACTGCGCGTACCATTCGACGCCGTTTACAGCAGAGTGGTCTGTCCACAAGACGTCCATTGCATTTACGGTGACCAGCAGTGATTAAACTGCTGAGATAACTTTAATCAAATAAAATTCGAACTTCATTTATTGTATGAAAATATTTTTATTCAATTTTCTGCATCGTCATTTTCCAAGAAAGACAGTAGGTGTGTGGTAACTAAAGTAGGATATAAAAATTCTCGATTGTAGTCAATCAAGAAAATGTGAAAAAACTGCATCAACCGTGGTTCCTTCTCTAGAGTCAGTATTCATTGTCAATTTCAGTGTCCTTTTCAAGAATTCAATGAGTGGCTTTGCTTCTTCTGAAGCAAAATTAGCATTAAAGTCTCCAGTTAAGATAATCGGCTTTTAATCATCATCGGATCCAATGATTGCAGCAGCCTCTGATGTGTACAGCACTAAAACTTTATGAATAAAGCTGATAAGAGCTGCGACAGAACTACCTGGTGATATATAGACTTTTGCCTGGACTTGCTGCTAGTTTTTCTTTCACGAAACTTTTTTCCACTTTTTGCATTTGCTCTAGGCATTCTGACCAGAATTAATTTTAATTCAATGGAAATAAAAATTAATGCAATACTCACAGAAGTCACTGTGTTTGTTTACAAGACGCTATCCGTAGTGATTCTTGGGTAAACGTTAGTGACATACACACAATGTCCTAGACACTCCCGTAACGGGTGAGTGAATATTAACGCCCCACTGTTCAGCTACACGAGGGCTTTTGGGGACGGTCAAGTGACATGGACGACACCTGAGCTGGCACCCCCTCTCCTAACTACCACACCACACCAACGGGAGGACGTTTGAGCTCTTGACAGATTTAATGTGCATCGCTCCCCTACACGGTGGGCCTTCAGTGGTACTGGAATAGAACTCATGACATGCTTGCCCTGATCCGATGCCTAGACCACTCGGCTACCGCGGCCACCGCCCGTAACGGGAAGAGCGATATAATGGTAATTCTTTGGGTGCGTTTATTCGTTGAAAATGGCACGTTTTTATTACATAAAAACTACGAAAATACGCCACACGAATTCGTTACGAGTAACATACTCACTTAACATCTCCAATACCTAAGCGCCTTCAGTCCAAATGCAAGATGCCCCACTCCATACCACCTTAGCAATCGTCCAACTTTTTCACGGATATGACATAAGTCACGTGGTGACCCCCCCCCCGCCGTTCTCTTTTCCCTCCCGCTCACTATCCTACCCATGACGACGCTTCGGGGGGATGAGGGGGGGATCACTACTTCCGTTCGCTTTTTCACTGTTACGCAAAACTGGGCAAATTTCCCATTCATTCCGTGAGCAAAGAAGTTATACTTCAAAAATGTTTGTATTCCCTTCCGAGCTTAAATAGAATTATGTATTAGAAATGGGCAGGAGAGCTCTTTCATTCCCTTCGCCGTTTATTTCTTTTCCTGTTGAAAACATTGGTACCTTTTAGAGCCAGTTGCGTATTATGTGTTCTTTTTCCTTTGCTTTGCTCTCGAGCCTCCGTGGCGCAATCGGCTAGCGCATTCGGCTGTTAACTAAAAGGCTGGTGGTTGGAGCCCACCCGGGGGCGTGTGAGTACTAATCTCTCTTTTAAAGCACCGAATGCATTTTCTTGTGTCGAAATATAATTAAAAAAATGTTTGTACTCCCTTTCGAGCTTAAATAGAATTATGTGTTAGAAATGGGCAGGAGAGCTCTTTCATTCCCTTCGCCGTTTATTTCTTTTCCTGTTGAAAACATTGGTACCTTTTAGAGCCAGTTGCGTATTATATATTCTTTTCCTCTGCTTTGATATATAGACTTTCGCCTTCAATTGCTGCGAGCTTTGCTTTTTTTTTCTTTCACGAAACTCTTTTTGCCTTTGTTCTAGGCTATCTGACCAGAATTAATTTCGATTCAATGGAAATAAAATTAATAATATAAACTTAATGCACATCATTAACAGAAGTCACTGTGTTTATTTACACAAGACGCTATCCGTAGCGATTCTAGCGCAAACGTTAGTGACATATACACAATACCCCGGACACTCCCGAAACGGAAAGAGCCATATAATGGTAATATTTTGGGTGCGTTTATTTCGTTGAAAACGACACGTTTGTTGCATAAAAACTACGAAAATACGCCACGCGAGTTCGTTACGAGAGTAGCAAGGGTAATCCCACTTAATGTCACCAGCGCCTTTCGTCCATAGCAGTACGATATACTTTTGATGCACAATTCACCCTTAGCAATCGTCCAACTTTTTCACGGATATGACACAGGTCACGTGGTGTACCTCCTGCCCCGCTCGCTATCTCCTCATCATGGCGACGTTTCGGGGGAAGGGGGGAATCACTACTTCCGTTCGCTTTTTCACTGTTACGCAAATTGGGTAAATTTCCTATTCACTCCCGTCCGCAAAGAAGTTTCACTTCAAAAACAATTTTGAGAGCAACCATGTTTTCATGACTAATGCGATATTGTAACTACGAATTTGTATTGTTGCGTGAACTCAAGAGTTCACGCAATTAGATTTTACGCGTGATGCTTCCAGTTAATTTATTCTGTTGTAATTTCTGTATTCCATAATCAACTACTTTACTTAGAAAGAACTTGTCTGTTAATTAGGAGTGGACCTTTCGATCCCTTATGTAACAGTTTAGATGTAGAAAAGAAATCCTCCAGCCCTCTCCAAAGAGCGATTCCTGTTTTTTAATAGGTAGGAACTTCATAAAGTTTTTTTGATGTGTAACATCTTTACTCTCGGTTGCTGGATATTTGTTGGAGTGATTTCGTGAAAAGGGACGGAAATGCGTAACAGGAAGTCGGGGGAAGCGCGCGCTGTTTGATTTGACCAATTCAGCGCCTTGGGGATGTCTCCTCGCTAGCCTCGTCTCGGGTAGCAATTAGGACCCAACTTTAGTAGCAAATAGGGTCCCGTAGACAGAAATCCCAACTCTAAAGCAATGAAAGCGCCCTCTTTTGGGAGGAGGGAATGGGCTTTTCTAAAGGAAAGGCCAAGTACTCATGTAGTACTGGTCTTAATGATCGAAGGTAAATAGTTCCTTCATAAAAGATAAATTAAATGTCTTTTTTTCTTAATTTTCTCGAATTTGAAATAAACATTTTTTTCCATGCTATTATTTTTCCAAATTTGCGTTTACTTTATTCCATTTTCTGATGATTATGTTCTGACAGCTGTCATGATGAAAGAAAATGGCATTACAGAATCATTCAAGCCTCTTCTACAACAGTTGAGAGAGATATTCTGTTTGTTTCCAAGTGTAATCCGAGCTCGAGACAGGAAACCCCCCTCTTTCCTATTCTATTTTTGTTCTTTGAGGGTCCAGTTTACAACCAGCTTTAAGACTATTTATATGACAACTGACCTCTCTTTTACTGCCCAATCCATGGTTCACGTACATAAAAACTGGCGGACATTCTATTTATACAAATAAACTGCTTTTTTTACGCTGTTTCGTTTCTGTCTGAGGAACATCTTTTCATTTGTTATATATAGATCTACAATGATAGTTAAATATCTTCAACGAGTACGAAATAAGGAATATTCCGAATTTTGTACAGTAATTAATTTTATAAAAATACCAGTTTTAGTTAAGACAAAAACCTTTATATATATATATATATATTTCTATTCATTCAAAACAGTTTTCTGTGATATTTCTCAATATTAAATTGCATCAAAATCCTTTTTTAAACAGTTTAATGACAAGAGAAATTTATAAGAATAATGGAATGAATAGTGTAATGTGATTTAAATTATTCTCTTTCCTGAAATACTTCAGAACAGTTCTTTATTTCCGATTCTGTTCAATAGTTTTATTTAAAAACGTTTTAAGACATGTAACAAAAAAAAATCTATATAAATAAATAAAATTGAAGTGCCTGTTTGTAATTTAAATTAGCAGTTTGTTCCTAAATGCATTTAAAGGTATTTACGGTACTTATATCAAAAAAGCAATTTTTAAAATTTTTGTCTGTCTGTCTGTCTGTTTGTTCCGGCTAATCTGGGAAACGGCTGATGCAATTTAAAAAATTCTTTCACTAATGGAAAGCTACATTAACGGGGAGTAACATAGGCTATATTTTATTCCCGTATTTTTACGGGAACGGAAACTATACGGGTGAACGTGAAACTGAATGCCAAGATGAACGCCAAATTGAACGCCAAGCTGAGATAATGAAGTCGTTGTTTTGGTTTCTGGCGACCGATGCTCTTCATGAGACATAATAGTGTTACGCGCACATGATAATACGCTGACACGTGCCATAATTTTTTTTTATGATAGTTATCTCACTGTTCAGTTAAGTAGAGCATCGGCTGTTTCGGATGCACTTTTAAAAATAATAAATCAAGGCTTCATAAGCAAAAAGCAATGCAAGAAACAAAAAATTGATAAGTTTTACGGTTAGTTTTAATCCTTTCTTTTTTTTTTATTTACATTTTTAGTCACATTTAAACAATAGTTATTATAATCCCAATCTATATAAATAAATAAAATTGAAGTGTCTGTTTGTAATTTCAAATTAGCAGTTTGTTCCTAAATGCATTTAAAGGTATTTACGGTACTTATATCAAAAAATCAATTTTTAAAATTTTTGTCTGCCTGTTTGTTTCGGCTAATCTTGGAAACGGCTGGTGCGATTTTAAAAATTCTTTCACTAATGGAAAGCTACATTATCAACGAGTAACATAAGGTACATTTTATCTCCATATTCCTACGGGAACGGAAACTATGCGGGTAAAACCGTGGGACTTTGCTTACTCCCCACCAAGTTGGCGCAAAATTATGCATTTGTTCAATAATGGAAATTTTAATAATGGAAATTTTTCACATTTATAACACAGTGAATTGAAACACAGTGTAATTTAGTATCTTTACAAAAAGCAATTTTTTAAATGTTTTTTTATTAAACGTATAACGTTTATTACGTTACGTTTGTTAAATGTCAAACTCGAAATTTGAGAAATATCGCCAAGTTGGCTAAGAAGTTCTCTATTCCGACAATCCCAGATATTTTAATGCAAATTTTCTACCTCATTTTAAAGAGAGAAACGAAATAGTTTTAGCGAATTGCGCGCGTGATATTGAAAATTTTATGGTAATTGACAGTTTCATAAAAAGTTTTGATTTTTCGAATGTTTATCACTTTGATTTTTTTTTAAATCTAATTATACAATATTCATATTTTGCTCAAATTTTTTACTTATACTGAACTTAGATATTTTACGTGGAAGTATTACTTTAAAGATATACTAGATATTACTATGGAGGAAGCCATACAATGTCACTCGCCGAATAAAATTAGGGAGCTTTACGAAATACTTATTTCATCTCCGGCCTTTCTAATCCTCAAACCTTTTGGAAAAAGTACTAAGACTACATGGCGGAAGATATTTTGCAGCAAATACAAGCAAATATGCCTTCCAATCAACACATCTACAACGCGAAACGCAATAAATGTTTCCAAAATGGTTGGGAAGAAGCTACATGATTTTGGAATGATTATTCCTAGACGTGTCGACGAAAATGGCTTCGATAATGAAATTGCTTGAGAATTAAACTACGATTTTATAGTATTGCAACATCAAGTAACAGAATTTATCTCTTAATTAACTCCAGAACAAGGTCACGTTTTCCAACAAGTGTTACGCAAAATAGAATCTGGCAGTGGTGCACTTTTTTTTCTCGAAGCCTCTGGAGGAACAGGAAAAACGTTTTTGCTAAACTTATTATTAATGACCATCAGAAAAACCCAGAAGATAGCAGTTGCTATGGCTTCTTCTGGTATAGCCGCGATTTTACTGACCAACGGTCGTACTGCACATTCCGTTTTAAAATTATCACTTAATCTTGCATTTGAAGATTCACTCATCTGAAATTTCAGAAAAAAATAGCTCTCAAGGCAGGATGCTTCTACAATGCAAGCTTTTAGTGTGGGATGAAAGTACGGTGTCTCACAAGAAACCTATAGAAGCGTTAAATCGGACTCTTCAGGATTTACGAGATAGTTCACATATTATAGGAGGAATGGTATTTTATTATATATTGGCTGGTGAATTTTCAAAAACTCCCCTTGTAATCCTGTCGCAGATGAAATCAGTCTCTATTAAATCATCAAGCTTATGGGCAAAATTTGAAAAATTAAGTCTGAAAACGAATGTGAGAGTGTATCTTCATAATGACGTAGATTTGGTGCACTATGCAGAGACGTAATTGAAAATCGGTTATGGATGTTTGGACGCAAATGCTAGAGGTTATATTATACTTCCAAAGAATTTTGCAATGTAGAAGAAAATGATGTAAATCTTATTGCTCAAATTTACCCGGGCTTGCAACAAAATTTAAATTGGGATCAGTGGTTGCGCGCAAGATCAATATTGGCGCCTAACAATGACATTGTCCTTAAAATCAACATTGAAAATTTAAACGACGTGCGGGGGAGGGGGGACATGAAGAAATACTTATCAATGAATGCAATCATGGATAAAGAACAAAGTACTTCATATCCCACGGAGTTCTTAAATTCACTTGAACTTTCGGGTGTAACCTCACATAAACTTCAATTAAAACTAAATGTACCAGTTATGCAAAATATCGATGCTCCTCGACTATGTAAAGGAACGAGGCTTAGGATCACAAAACTGGTGCAGAATATACTCGGTGCCAATATTTTAACATATGTCATGAAAAGGGATAGTGTTATCATACCTCGAATTCCAAGTATCTCCACTGACCTACCGTTTCAACTCAAACGATTTCAATATCCCCAGTTTTAATGTTGCTATTAACAAAGCTAACATTTCAGGTAGCAGGGGTGCATTTGGAAAAGCAATGTTTTTCCCATGGCCAACTATATGTAGCCTGATCGGTGTGTCCAATGCTCAAATCTTCACATATTTGCAACTGACGGAAGGACATATAATATGGTACACAGTTCTGTTTTGAGCTCTTTTAAAGAGAAATTATATATTAAACGTAGATACTTTCGATTTTTAAAAATATTAATAGCTTAAGTTATTTATTTTTTGTTGTTAATTATTATAATAAATTACATTTTCAGTTTTTTTAAACTAAGCTCAGTTTTAGAATTTTTAAATTTTATTGGTTCCAGTCAAGCAATAAAAAAATTACCATATTATATTACTTACTTTTTAATGATACTGATTACGACTTTGACAGCTATTTAAAAACATCAACGCGAGCGGAGCCGCGGGTAAAAGCTAGTCTTATATAAATTTAATAAAGTACAGTGGCGTAACAGCCAATGGGCTAGGTGGTGCCGTGCACCGGGGTCCTCGCGCCTTGACCACCAAGCAAGTCGAACTTGCGATAATTTCTCCCATAATTGAGATATAAATATAAAAGATTGTTTCATAGCTCTGGGTATGGTTAGTCAATATATTGGGGACATATGTGCGGCAGAATGCTTATTTGAAAATGTACAAACAGTCATTTTGGTGGTCGCATACATTTCTCCGAATCAAACAGTTAAAGATTTCCTGCATTTTGCACATTTACCGTATACCGAAGATGGTTCTGCTCTTTTTTTTTTTTAAAAAAACTATCATTCGCTTCCCATGATTTTAAAGTTGACTTCAGTTTGCCAGAAGCTGAGCCGCTCATAACTTTTCTGAAAGATGAACTCAAGCTCGAAATGAACACAAATCGAAATGTTTCGACAACTAACAGTGGTACTGTTTTTGTCGCCGTTTTTCAACGATTTTTAAATACTTTGAAATCACAAGTATATGTGTCATACTTTAGTTTTCATAAATCTATTGTCTCCGCTCTTCCCCAAATTGAACAAGAATAAATATTTTTGTTAAAAAACTGCATTACTCCTTGTGTTAATTAAATAAAATTTTCATTAAAGATATAATTATTCGATATAAAATTATTTCCAGTCATACCCGATTCATTTTTTTCGGGATTAAAGTCACTATTGCGAATTTACCCCGATAACAAGTCAGATGTTACACATCATATGCGACTACTGTAAGACTCGTTTCTTTTTTTCCCCCTACTGTAAACATTGAATATGTGGCTTGTCAGACAAGATCTTTTTCCTGTCTAGTGCTCACCACACTTCTTAAAATTGTTTAGCTCTCTTGTAGTATATCTGCAGAAGTATTCAAATAAGGGCATGTTAAAAAAAATGAAATCGTAAACCTACTGATGTTTATTGCGACTCCAGTTTTGAATTCAAATTGCTGTTCAAAGTGAAACTATTGTGAACCAGCATTAGTCCCATTTACTCAAACAATGTACAATCACTCTGCTATGGAAAAATTGAAGTTCTGCTGAAACAATATCTTAACATTTTAGAAATGGTTTCTTAGCTTCATTTCCACTTTCAAAATATGATTGTTAATTCCGTAGATATAATTAGTCATACACTTTCTACAACAAAATATATATTCTTTTTTTTAAAAAAGTTTTAAGCATGCAGCATTAAAAATGAACAATACTTAATTCTTTATTATAGAAAAGCAATTTTTTTAAAAAAAAATTAAGTTAAATTTTTAATTGGTTGGAGAAAGATTCAAAGTTACATTTAAGGTGATGGTTAGATAATTTTTAATAAAATACTAAAACAAACTCTCATACTCTTGGTGTGTGATATTTATATCGCCTGTGCAATGAAATTTTCTACAAGATCTTCCAGGAAATCACCGATATTTAAAATTCAGAGTTTCTGGATTGTCGTAGTAAAAAATGTTTTAAGTAATACAGAAAAATATACATAAATGTTAGTATTTGAGGTGTTGTTAAATTAGGAATGGTGAGTGGACAACTGAAAAAAAAAATGATCTTAATACTTAACTATGATTTAATTTTCATGGTTTTTTTGTCAGTTGTTTATGAGGGGTCAAAAGTAATATTAAAGTCAATACCTTATTAAATGTAATAAATATAATTTATTTGAATGTAGAACAGAAGTTTGTTGAGAAATAAATGTCTCACTTATATTATTGCAACAAAACTAAGAAAGGCAGTTTAATCCATTACTATGATTATACACTGGTGTGCAAAAATTAAGAACGAGACGGTTTTTTCAATATAACTTTGTACAAAAGCATTCCAAATCAACACATTTAATACCGTAAGATCCCCAATACGTAAGGACATGAGTAATGTAAGCAACACTTACTAAAAGAGAAATCAGAGGGATAAAAAGAAGCTTTATTGAAAAAGTAGCATGGAGCGCAATGCGACTGAAGGCCGAAACATCCCTGTGATGGGTGTCCAGCAAGAAATATCCGGTCTTTAGTAGGGGATATGATCTCCCCTGACTGCTAGGCAGGTTTCAAAGCGTCTGCCCATGCTGAGAATGAGGGTGTCAATGAGTTGTTGAGGCATTGCTGCCCATTCGTCTTGCAGCGCCAATCGAAGCTCCGGAATCGTTACTGGTGGTAAGGTACGAGCTGCCAATCGTCTGCCTAGAAAATCCCATACATGCTCGATGGGATTGAGATCCGGAAATCGTGCCGGTCAATCCATACGTTCAATATCCTCACTCTCTAAGAGCTGTTCGGCAGCTACTGTGCGATGACAAGGTGCATTGTCGTCCATGAAAAGGAACTGCGGACCCATAGCGCCTCTAAAAAGACGCACATATGGAAGAAGAATCTCGTTACAATAACGGGTCCCGTTGACTGAACCTGCGTCGAAGATGTGAAGGTCTGTACGACTACCAAGCATGATGCCTCCCCAAACGAGAACACCGCCACCTCCATACCTGTCCCTTTCAATGATGTTCGAGGGATGATTGCGGCTTCCCCGCTCTCTCCAGATGAGTATGCGATGAGAATCGCTACTCAGACTGAATCTGCTCTCATCTGTAAAGAGTACTCGTCCCCATTCATTGTCTCTCCAATTCCGGTATTCCCGGCCCCACAGAGAACGCCTTCTCCGATGGGCAGGCGTTAGAGGTACACACCGTACAGGGCGTCGTGCAAACAGACCACCACCGTGCAGTCTTCTGGCCACGGTAAAACGCGATATCGGTCGTCCAGTCGCCTGTGTCGTGTGTCTAGCGATTTCTCCCGCTGTCTGCCGCCTGTTTCTTCTGGCCTGTAAGGCAATATACCGGTCATCTGCGGGTGTGGTTCCTCGTGGACGACCACTACTGAACCCCCGGATAGCTGTTCCTGTAGTTTGGAATTGTCTCCAAAGTCGTGAAACGATGCTGTGAGCAATTCCGAACTCTGCAGCCACACTGCGACCTTCCTCCAACTTCCCAATGATTCGACCTCGGGTAAAAGCATCCAGATGTCGTCTAACAGATTGATTATTCGCCATTTCTCGCTGAGGCAGCAACTCGGTGTGATTTTAACTGCTATACGGTGTGCAATCTCTTTGCCAGAAATACTAATCTTACACCGACAACATGCTTTACTACTCAGACACTCCCCCATTAACGTCTACCTGCATATCTGCGCATGTGCTACCGTACATCACCTCACTTTACTCCTGATTGGTCTTTCTGTCCGCTCTGCCTCTTCGTTCAGCTGATATGCTAATTTTTCGACTTCGTCCTTAATTTTTGCACACCAGTGTATATAAATTTATATACATATAAACTAGGAATATTAAATGAAAACAAATTTAACAGTTATTGAAGCAGCGAAGAAAAACATAGATATATGTAAAATAAGTCATTTGAGAAGTATGGTAGATTTTAAGGTTAGCAAAATAGAACTATGTTTTGTTTTAACTACCTCACTATTTGCAATTACCATCATTGATATATTATGTGGTTGAAATAAAGTCTCTGGATTTACTAACTTCATAAAAAAAATGAACTTTTACAGGTTTTTTTTTAATTTCTAACAAATTTGGCAGTCAATCAATGGTATAACTATAGGGTATCTGAATAATTCCTAGTTCTTCTTCTCTAAAAAGTAAACCTTATTTATAGATCATTTTATAGGGAATTTAACTCTTGAATTTATTACTGTAGATATTATAAGCAAACACCTGGCATGTAGAGGGACAGATGTATGTTAAATCTGTTATGGCACTGAGTCCTCACATTCGCACAGTGTGAAAGTTAGGAGAAAGGGGTGCCAGCTCAGGTGTTGTCCTCATCACTTGACCATGGTTCATTATTATGAATGCATTCATTTTCACCCATAAAATGATCGAAAATTCATTTCAAATTAAAATTTTTATAGGATAATTTACTCATAGCAATTGTATCACGGAATATAATACATAAATAAATTAGAAGTAAAAAAACCTTTTTAAAAACAAGCTTTTATTTAAATGCGCTAAAAAGAATAAAATAAACTTTTTCTGTAAAACTTTTTTTACTATCAACTGATAACGTCATTACACAATTTATATGATATAAAATCTCGTTGCGAGATTAAAGTACTCTTATTTACTTAGTTTGAAATTTTTACAAATTAAAATCAATCAGATCAATTTACTTGTTTATCTGCAGAGGTAAATCTCGTGACAAGCTTTTATATCATATAAATTGTGTAATGACGTTATCAGTTGATAGAAAAAAAAGTTTTACAGAAAAAGTTTATTTTATTCTTTTTAGCGCATTTAAATAAAAGCTTGTTTTTAAAAAGGTTTTTTTACTTCTAATTTATTTTTTACTTTTTAGTTATCACTGGACAGGTTTCTCAGTCTGTTTAACTCATTTAACGTATCATTGTTGCTAGGTCGTTTGCCGGTTATTTTCGAACAGTCTAGCTAAATGAATTCTCGCAAAATGGGTACTCGACGAAAAACACATTTTTTTTAAATCCGTAATTTTTAAGCAATTTTTTCAATCTTCGTACAGATCTTGGGTAATATTGTTCAACACACGGAAAAAAAGTTTTATGAGATTATATTCATAAATGACGAAGTTATTAAATGTTAAGTTAAAATTTTGAGTATTTTTTGAAAAATCGTAAAAAAAAAGTTTTGGCATTTTATTTTTTAAATGACTGATTCTAAAAGGGCAAAGCATAAGCTGTTTTAGTACGGAATGTCGATTCATTTAAACAAAAAAAAATTCATGCGCAATAATTTAGACATTATTTTCATAAAAAAGCATCGATTGTGACTCATTTAAAAAAAATCGTAAGAAATACAAATATTATTATTTTGTAAAAAACATTATACCGTATCGGGATGAAATAAATGATCTTTCTGATTCTGTAATTATTTTTTGTCTGAGTTTCATAGATTAAAGTTAGAAAATTTTTTTAAAGAATTTCTACAATACTCCATCTCAGTTTAACCTGGCAGCGTTGAGAAAGGAATACAATGTACCAATCTACTTGAAAAATAGCTCTACTTTTTTGTTTTGAATTTAAATCCAAGAAAATAGATAGAAATTTGTAAAAAAATTGCATACATTGTAAAAGTTAGATTATTATTACATTGTAGAAATGTAATTATTTTTTAAGCAAATAATTATTACAGTCAATAGCGCAACGTTATGAAATTCCAGTTTGGCTGAAAACCGATTTTCGACGCCAACTTTTGTCATTGTTGTAACAATAACATTATTACAACAATACATACATATCAAAGTTGGTCTGCATTGTTGTAATAATGTTAATGGTTTTTAATTAATTGCAATATCGGAATATAAAGGGTCAAAACATGCATTGTCACTCAAACTAAATGTGTATACAAAATTTCAGCTCAATAGGATGAAGATATCAGCTTCAAAATTGAGTTGCAAGATTCCACCCGAACAAATTACATACATACATATATACATACATTGTAAGTTAAATAAAAGATTGTAATAAATGCAACAGGATTGAGAGCAATTTTGAAATATTTTAAATATTGTAAATAGCTATTAATCTTAAACTAATAATATATATAATTAAAAATGACAAAATTCTCATTTAAAGCAAGAAGATCTTTAAAATACTTCCATTTCTTTGATAATTAAGAAAATTAGTTCATGCGGCAACAGATTAAATTGATTACAATAAGCTCTTCAGTACCAAACTATAGGAAATGCTATGTCAATATAATAGATTTATCAATAAAGAATTAAATGTGCAAATATTCCTACATAGATGAGCTTTAACATATCAAACAAATGTATTCATAATAAAATTTTGAAGGAAGCAATTTTTCAGTTTTAGAAAAATCAATTTTTTAAATATTTCTTCAATTTTAAATAGGTTTAACTATTTAGTAACTATCAGGTTAAAGAAACAGTTAGCCTTCAGTGTGATGTATATACATATATAAACTAAGGAATTTTATTTAAAAGAATCAATTTCAGGCTTTTATTCAAATACCTCATTATTCTAAGGTAAGAATAAATTAACAATCATATTAGAAATATTTTCGTCAAAAGTATAATTTATCAAATTGTAAAGCAGTTAATTTCTTTTTAATTTCCAAAGTAACCATTAAAAAAACCCCTCTTTATCCAAATGAGTCAAAGTGAAATTTTTTTACAAACTATCTATTATAATAAACCAGTATTAGTACAAAAAAAAATGCTTCATTAATTTGTAAACTCTTGAATATCTTTAAAAGTTACTAATTTAGTGTATAACTTTAAATTTTCATCACCATTAAAATCTGATTATGACATCATTAATTTTTGTGTGTTTTTTAAATTATTTATTTTATAAAAATATTTTCAGTCAACTCAAATTTTAAGAAAGTTCAAGCAGATTAAATAATTATTTACCTTAAATATTTATGAAAAGTTTTTAAAAAATGCTTAAATTCTGTATGGTAAAATTGTTTCTGGATTAATACATCAAATCAGTGTTTCAATTCATCAATAATGTTTTGCAGTTTACCAAAATGAGTCATTTTATTAAAAACTTTTTTCCAATTATAAATAGTGCAAAATTTGTTAGTCTTCTGTTCAATAAAAAAAAAAAAAAGCAATATCTTAAGATGCGATTTAGTCTGATTTTTTGTGTCCACAATAAAAAACATCTTATACAAACAATGTAAAACTTACATTTGTTTATCATTAAAAAACCCTTTTGAACCTGAATAGTTGTTTCTTACCAGGAATCAATCATATTGCAATTTAGTAAGTCAAGATGAAATATAGATGGTATATCTATGAAAGTAAATGAGTCAAAACTGATAACCAAATAAAAAAAAGGGGGAGGGAGGGGACTGGAGTAATCTGATGTAAGAGTTGCAAACTTCAAAATGCACTAAATTGCAAAATTTGAACTGTCAGTTATCCAATACCATTATCTGGAATAAGAAAAGTTTCTCCTGATCAAACAATGAAAATATGGACAATGGAGTATCAGTTGAACTGTATACATGTTATAAACTTGAGGCTCAAAATGATGATTACAATCCACAATCCTTAGAATAGCTGTAAAAATACGCTAAACAAAAATAAAATTACAGATATATTTTTATTAAATCAAAAGGTCAATAAGAAAAATTTTCCATTTGATATTTCTTGACATCTTGTAGCTTCATATACAGTAAAACAGATGTATAGTACAATCAGGGGAATTAAATTTTAGGAAAGTTATAATTAATAACTTTTAGTATACAATTGTATAAAGCTTTTAGAAAGATAAATTATAATTTTTCTAAAAGCTTTTCTAGTAACTGATTTTGCCTTTCTATAACTTCAACTAATTTAATATTGATTTCCTTGTGTTCTTCTCTCAAAACCTTGCATTCTTCAAGAGCATTTTCTATTACGTCCAATATATTTCGAGTTCCTGTACTTTCTTCTGTACTATCATCTTCATCATGACTTACTTTTTTCCTTTGATTATATTTTTTATTCTTTGGAGCCTAATGAAAAAAAGGAATATTTATAAAATTCCTAAAACAGTTATTTGAAAAATAACACACAAAAACAATTGAAAAATTACAGAGAAATAATTTTTTTTAAAAAATTTAGTACCTTAATTTTACAAACTTTTTTTAGCAACTTTTTCTATTTTGCGAACATTTTCCTGGAACCCCAAGAACATTTTACTATTTTCTTTATAAAATAACCTCCAAACAGCCAAGTACATTTTCTATTCAACAAACTTTTTCTCCTGAGATTCGATTTTTTTCTACCCTATTTTAAAAATATTCCTGAATGTTTCCAATTATTTTCTCTTTAATACATTTTATGGTAATCAATGGCCTTGAAATGATTTTACAAGGTGCCTAACTCACCAACAGCCATAAAACTGCAGCAAATTCAACAAATTTAATCAGTAATTAAGTTTAAGGATGCATGTGGTATGCCTCAATTTACTTTTTATAAAAAAATGTATGTTTAAAAGTACTTGTTGGCTTAAAATTAGAAAATGTCATTAAAATTCATTATATTGAATTTAACATTAATTTTTAAAGTTCAAAATACAATGTATTCCTGGGTAATGTGTTCCCCCTCCCCACTGTTGTTTTCCTTGCAGATTTCTTTTTGATGGATAAATTTATAAAATAAATAGATATTAATTTACAAAAAATGTATGGAGAGAGAGAGAAAAAATAATTCCTTTTTTTTAATAATGTATAGTGTTTATGAATTTAAAATTTGTTTTATGTGGTTTCTTAAGTCCTTTAAAGGAGGAATATCTATTTAACAAATTTTCCACAAAACAAACTTTTTTTCAGGATTTAGAGACTTTGTTAAACAAAGATCCAACTGTATTACCATATTTAAATTTACATATTAATGACATTTGTTAAGAAAAATTTCAGATGAGAATAACTACCACCATACTTAAAATGTTAGATTATTTCACATTTATTTTAATCTAAATTTGACAAAATCAGATCTCTCTCATGGAGGAGGGGGTTATATTCTAAAATATATAAACGCAAAGGGTAATCTCTATGGTGAAAATTAAAAATCTGTTGGTCTATCAAAGGGAGAGGGCCCCAAACCCTCCCCTTGTGTATGCCACTGCATAAAATTATAGGCAATATTTGCTAAAAGTGGTATAAATTCTCAAACTTATAGGCTGGTGTAGTCTGGTTAACGACTGGTATACTCCTTGGCACTTTACAAAATTGGTGTCTCATTTTTCTTAAATACTTTTGTATTTGTTACTCATGTAAGTTAAAAACAAAGATAATGAAATTCTAGTTTTTAGGCATATTTTTATTAATTAAATAAGTGGTCATAAATAAACTCCAACATAGTCCACTGAGTTGATCAAGTATTAAATTAATTAAAACTAACTCAAGATATAGTTTTCCTTTAAGAATTTTGTTCTCTTTCAAAAGTGTTGAAATCTTATTTTATATTGAAATTATAACCAAATAATAATAAAACTCTTGTTTTTTAAAAATTAAAAAGGTTTCTGAATGTAACTAATATCCTATTAATATTAATATCTATATAATATTGCATGTACTATTGGACTGGATTTCTTGTGGCAAGGTTTGGACAACAGATATGAGGTGCCATCTCAATAACTTGATTACAACTCAAAATTGTGAGATAGTATTGAAATCAATAAAAAAAAACTGCTACTGTCTCTAGAGGGGAGAAACTACATTTTTATTTTGGTATTTTTTTCACTAGCAAATCTTTTCTATTTACTGAAAAACATCGAATATATGACGTCAGATGAAATCATTTTCCAGTTCTCGCTTTGATAAAATGTATAGTGTAATGGAGCATTGAAATTGAGTATATGTTTTAAAAAATCATAATCCTGGTGATATTTATTGAGACTTCAGTTCTGAATTCAATTATTATTCAAGATGTGAAACTATTATGCACCAGCATAATTCATGTATGTTTACATTTACTGTACGGTCATTGTTGTGAAAAATTCCAAGTTTTGCTAAAATTCTCAATTTCTGCACACGAAGAGAAATGAATTTTAAAAAGAAATGATTTCTTAATATAATTTTTATCTGCTAAGATGCATTAGCAAGTTCTCTCCACAGTTATTTCTAAACTTTCAGAAGAAAAAAACAAAAAAAAAGATGGATGTAAGCAACATTAAGGTGAACAATGTTTAAGTTATAAAATTAAAACAAAAGCTTTTTTTTGGGGGGGGGGGGGTCTTATTTGTATTCTTCAATGATGGCAGAAATGGATTATGGTGGCTCAAAATGATGAGGCTTATTGCCTATACTTTTTAACACTGGAGTACAAAAGTATGAAATGATAAATTTTTTTTTTTAAATAATTAAAAATTCATTTTTAAGAAATTATGAGGTAGTTAGAAAATGGTACTTCTTGATATCTTGCAGTGAAACTAGCAAAGATATATAACACATTAAGAATTAGATTAACAAAAGAAAAATTCCCAGATCGTTTCTGACAGTTGATTTATGTTTGCTGTAACTTCAACTAATTAAAATTTTTTTTAGATTTCTTTCAATACCTGACATTCTTCTAGAGCACTTTCTATAATATCCAGCATATTTTGAGATTCTTTACTTTCTTCTGCACTATCTTCTTCATCATGACTCCTTTTTTTCCCTTGATTGTACTTTTTATCATTTGGGGCCTAAAAAAATTTCAAATAAAATACTTTAATATAATCATTAAATATATATATATACATGCAAAAATAATTATAAAACAGCACAGACCATTCTTTAAAATTTACAAATAAAAATTTCTGAAAAAATGACTCTCATAAGTAAAATAATGCATTAAAACTCACATGTACATTAATCTTAAAGTATAAATGAAATTATTTTCTTGATAAAAGATCTAATTCCTCAAATAAATTCAAGGATTTTTTAAACAAATCAGTTTGTTGATTGATGCTTTCCTGGATTACTGTCTCATTGCTCTTTAAAAACTCTTGCATTTGTTATTTGTGAAATTCAATTGCATCTCCAAGTCTTCATAAAGCAAGGTCAAGAATAAGAGGAATAAGGTTCCATTTTTTATGTATAATTCTTTGATAATGTGCTGGAACATAGACCATTAGTGAAATTAATTTTAAAAAACTTTCCTTTTTGAAAAAAGAGCATACATTACAAGGGCAATGTTTTATACTGACAAACAAAATATATCTGCTTCTTAAAAACCTTCATTGAAAGTGTTTTTTCAAATAACTAATAGAATCATGGCAGCTTTTCCACTTAGGTATGTGCCCAGGGTGCAAAAAGAGAAAAAAATTAAAATTACAAGCAAACGTACCACCACTTAGTGAATCATCAGCTCTCAAGAGAGTAAAGACTGAAATGAGATCCACTATGAAAAAGGAAAAGCCTAACAATTTGATGTTGCTATGCACTCCAAATGATATTGTAATGGAAATTGATTACAAAGTTGTTATAATTGAGTTTCTCAGCAAAATCACTTGTTTTTCGAAGAAAACCTTCATTGTACAAGTACAATGAATGACTCAACAAAGAATAAGGATGTCAAAAAGTAACAGTCAGTAAAGCAATAAGCAATGAAAATGATGATAATTAACAAGTTGAGAACAGTTCATACAATAATGTATACTCTGTACTGTAATTGCAAATGATTTCATTAATTTACTGGAAAGGTGTGTGGTTTGTGATGCTTTAAAGTAAGAAATGTACATGAGTGGCCAAACCATGCCACTATCCTTCCCTTGACTGTCAGTCCAGGACACGGTGGGTCCACAGGTGGTGGATAATGGAAAGACTATTTAAACAGCAAAAAACAAAGAAAATGAAAAAAGTAAGAAAGTTAAGGGAAAACCCTTCCCAAAACAAAACAGGAAAAGTAAGAATTGGCGGTGCTTTGGAAATGAGGGACAAAACTACTGAAGTATCTAGGGAGCCAGGGTGGTTAAAAGAGGTCCTGAATAGAATTTAATATTGAAATTTTTTTTTATAATAACTCTATTTTTTTATCATTGAATAGTTTTTCTGTTTTATGAACATTATTTATTTTTTCTCGGATTTTTTAAACTAAAACTCAAAACAAAACATTAGATTTTATCATAAAAATACAAGATGAATAGTATAAGAGTTTTTTGATTGATTTTTCTTCACAACCATTTGTTGGGTACTACAGATATGAGCTAGCATGTTTGAATACAGTTACTTAAATAATAAAATGTAATATTACATTACATAACTATGATTCTTTTGATATTTTTTATTTTTGCTACATAAAAAATTCAGAATTATTAATACATTGTATTTTGTTACTTAATTTTGATATATACAAAATGCTCATGAATTGATTTTGTTCATAAAATGCATTATTTGTACAGAAATTATCGTGGAAAAATGAGAAGCAAAATAAATAATGTTTAGGAAAAAGTAAGAAATACTGATTTTCAAAATTAAAATGAGATAAATTTTTCATGATTCATCTAATACAGATGTGTGAGAGAGAGAGAGAAAAACCTTCATAATATTTTTTCCCCCTTTTACACAATTATTTCAGCTATTAATGAAATCTAAAACAAAAGACAATTATTGGGAGATCAGCATATTGTTAACTTAAACTGCAATTTCAACACTGTCTTAAAAAAAATTAACGCTATTTCCCATTTGACTTGATTAGGTTTCAAAATGGAATGAGGTACGACATGAAAAAGGTTAAGAGTGCAGTACTAAACCAAGTGTTATGATACTGATTTGAAATTACTGGATTTTTTTAAATACAAATAGCAAAATAAAAATAAATAGAAAAATATATTAATTTCAGTTGATAAAGTTTTAGAAAGAGTTTTAATTCTGATTATTACTCATAAAAAGTTTAATACTAAAATGAATTGATATAAAAACTTACTAGTACTTCTGCTATTAATGGAAGCATTCCATTATCACTGTCATTACTTTCTGAATTACTCAATACATCTACAACAACAACAAAAAAATAAGCCAGAAGTCATTGTAATCACATTTTGTCTTTAGTAGATAAAAATGTTAAATCAAAACTAAAAATAAGTGACTACAATTATTCTATGAATTTTAATGCATACTTTCATCATCTGAAGGTTCCTTTTTGATTGTCAAGAGTTCCAATTTCTTTCCAGGCTCAATAATGGGACAATTACCTAGTACCTTATCAATTCTAGCATAATACCTCCAAGAAGATGGGCAGCCAGTTGTTTCTGCTTGCAATTTTTCTTTCCTTGAATATTAAAGGTTAAATACAATGTATGAAAATGAATGGATATGAATTTCCTTTTAAATGCTAATATACTGTAGAAACCTCTTGACTAGTCATTACAGGATCATATCCCAGGTTAGATAATGGAATAACTCATTCATTTAAATTGTACATAATTTGTAAATAATACATGTACATTTATTATATTTTTAAAACTAAATCAGTTTACATGTTTTTTCCTTCCCTTTGACATTAAATTCTATTAGTTTTTTTTTTTTCTTCATACATTTTGAGTCTTGAAAATGTTTCACCTCATTTATATTGAATCAAAATAACCATGCATATTATTTGTATAACATAGAAAAGACATTTGTAAATTCAGTGAACAGGGCATTTAGCAAAAATATAGAGGCTGGATACAAATATATTTCAGCAATAAATTACTGTTTTTCATTGCTGGTCGATCAATTGAACTGATGCATAGATGAATTAAGATTGAATAATATATTTTCACCCCAACTTATTTCCATATATGTAAAGAAAAAAATAGTAGATATGATTATTGAGGAAGTTAGAAAATTTTTCAATCTCTTCACATTGATGTGTCTGTTTCTAAAGTTACCTAGAGCTGTCTGAGTTTAAATTGATGAAAAAATATAATAATTAAAGATAATATCCTATATAATAAGAAGAAATTAATGCGCATAGTCATTCTTATTTAAAATTAGAAGATGTTAGCAAAATATTATACTTTCCAATGTATAAAAATACTTAGTTCTGAAGATTTAAAATTTTCAGGAAGAAAAAATAATCATTGACTGGCATTTATTTGCCTGTTGGATTAAAATTTATTATTAAAAATTTTCTCACATGAGCATGAAGACAACCAGCAGGAAAATAAATACAAAAGTTATTAGTTCTGACCTCCTTAGAGCATGGGTCATGGTAAACATGAGCATGAAATGCAAGTAAAAATGAATTAATGTGGATTGTCATACATTAAATCAAAAAAAAATTATAAAAATTAAGTCTATCTCAGTAATTTAGTTTTAATGTGAAATGTGAGTGCATGCAATTATAATAATGTATTATTCTAATATATAAACTAAAATTTTAATCAAATTTTAGAAAAAAATAAGATTTTATTTAAAGAAATTTTTCTAAATTTTCAATTCTACTTTGACGCATTCTTGTCATGAAATGGCTCTAATTTTAGTAAATCAATGCTTTTATATATATCAACCAAAACTTTGTATGCATCTTTATCATTTACAAACATAATAACGATGAATTACAGAATGCTTCAAACATTTTCATGGTTTGTAAAAAGAAATAACTCTTCCCAAGGAAAAATTATTATTGCATACACAAATTTCTTTCCCACTCCCATAAGTTTGTTCATAGTCTTATACTTTCCTATGATATGTCTCCTCCCTATCTTCTGCAGCAAATTTTTAGAGAAGACTAGAATGGATTCAGCTGGTATAATGCATTTTAGCTTTATATGGCACTGTTATCTTTTGAGATGATCAAGGGAAAGTTTTTAACGTACATGATAGTAAGACTTTTAAATAGTAATCTGGTACATTAGAATAAAATGTTTCTTGTAAGCCAAATTTACAGTTAAAAAATTAATGTCTTTTTTAAAAATAACTTATGATGGCCTCTTTTAGCTTAAAAAAGTTCTTAATCCTAGCTGTGATTCCAAAATTATATTAAAATAAAAGTAAATTATAGGAATTTACACAAAAAATTCTGCTTTAGTAATTATACGAAGAGGTGGAATAATTAAATGTATAATGTGAAAGAGACCCATAAGATTTACAGGCATGAATTAAGCATGCATTTAAGGTAATCTTTTAAAATACTAATAATTTTTTTTTGCAAAAAAATTAGTATTTTTACTAAAATTTTATAAATTAAAATATGTAAATAATATAATTGGTAGAGTATTTCTGATGAATAAAATCATAAATAAAAAAATTACAGATGTAAAGTATAATGCAATACTTGCTTAATTTAAATAATTTTACCTCTTTTTTTTACACAAACTTTTAACCAAACCAAAACATCAGTGTAATATGTCTAAAAGTTAGTTTTAATGTATTTTTTCGGAAAATAATTTCTTATAATCATGAACTCAAATGCATTTCATATTTTAAATATTAAACACAAAAAATGCACTTAATCATAAAAGAAATTTTTTTATTCATAAACGTTATAAGGATATAGGAGTTAGTTTAAATACCATGGAAAGAAAACAAGACACGTATTTCCCATTCATATTTACTTCACCAATTTATAAACTTAGGGTCTTCTGCAAATGAAGGGAATTTTTAATAAAAGAATACTGTACGAGTAGGTTTAATTGTAATGATTAAACACAAAAAATGAATCTGGCATTCAAATTAAAAGTAACAAAATGCCTTGCATTTTAAAAGTGAAATTTTAGAAGACTGATTATAAGAAAATGGTTCAGTTGTTTCTGTAAATATTTACCTATATTGCACAGATAAATTTTTCACTTTTCGCCGAATTTCTAGGCTTGACCTATTTACATTATAAATATTCAAAACCTTGCTCATATGTTCATAAACAATCCGATTTCTCTTAGTCTTTTTCAAATCTTGTTTGGTTTCTTTCCATATTGCAATCAAAAGTAAGGTTTCTCTTTCAGACCAATTTTCTCTTCTCAGTTTAATGTTTTCTGTAGAAATAGAAAATAAATCAGAACGGCGGGATTTTCTCGCCATCTCTTCTGTTGAAAGTTTCGAGCTTAACGAGCGGAGTTAAATCGATTTAATAACAGAAAGCATGAAGCATAATAAAAAAAAGAAAACAACGCAAATAGAGGAAGTATACTGCTGATATTTCTAGATGGCAACACATTGTTCGGGTGAAAGTTTGTGCTGTGCTAGGATAGCAAAATTCAGCTTTTTATCATTAGCTATTCTCACAATAATAACAATAAATAAGAACACAACCTTTTTGACATTGATATTTGGATTTGCTTTATTTAACAATGATATACAAGAATATCTTATCATTTTAGTGTATGCTTGCTACACCACTAACAATTTCAAAATTAATTCAAATCTGAAAATTGAATTTTCTAAAAATATTGAGTAATAAATCAAACCAAGTTTAAAAATATCAGAAACAGAATTCCCTTTTAAGGAGATTGCAGATTTTTCTCTGCTAAACCCTCTTTTCCAGACAAAAGTTGATCGTCAAGACGAATCTTTGAGAGGAACCGGCTTGTAGTAATCAGAAGTAGTAGAAAGAACTGAAAGTATCACCTATTTGGGCATCGATTTGGATTCAAAACTAAACTGGTCTGGCCAAATTAAGAAACCTGTTGACTGTGGAGAAAACAGAGCTGTAATTCTAAAACGATTGGTAGGTCGGACTTGGAGTTCTATGCAGGATGTCCTTTGCACCATCTACAAGACCTACGTAAGACTAGTGGCTGAATATGGTAGTGAAGTCATTGTAACGATTTCGGAGACAAATTTGAAATTGAATATTTTCCCAAAATCGTAATCTGAGACTTGTGACGGGTAGTATAAGATGTATTTCAATTGCTGCTATGGAGCTTCAGGCAGAGTTGTGATCGGATGAAGAGTGACTTAAAAATCTTGCAGAAGCAAAATCGAAATTAGACAACTTTCCGAGTCGTTACTGGCTAGGTGTAGAGAGATTGATGACACAAATATAATTTATCTTTCTCGTACAAAAGAACTACATGTGATATACTTGATTTTTCATCTTCCAGAACCTAGGTGTTCACTGAAACATTTTTAACTTGCAGAGGGTTATTTGGAAGTTGATGATCGCAAGAAATGTTCTCTTTACTTTTCATTGAAATATATTTCCATGGCTACTATTCATTAGCGCGTTAATTGTATGATCATTGGCACCCTTTTTGTAGTGATTGCTCCACTGAAAGGATTATTAAAAGTAATGGAATTTGAATTCACACAGACTTTGCATTGTCTTACGTCGTTGGAACACATTTTGATGACGAAATATATAGCTATTTCTTTAAGCTTTGACAAGATAGAACAATGTGAAAAGAAAACTTTTTTGTAGATTTTAAGGCTACAATAACGACCTTAACAGCTACCTATCATTGTGAATGCAAGATTTCCAGTATTTACATGGAGAAAATACACTGCTGGTCATTAAAATTGTAACACAATGAAGGAAAGCAAATACAAAAAAGATATTTAGTGTTCGTTAATAGTATGGCCTGAAGACAAAATGTTAAAATTAGCAAGTAGTTAGGGAATTTACAGGGATGCGAAATTTGTAGAAACAGTTACCACTCCTGGCAGCTAAACCGACCCTTATTCGGTCACGCATAAGCACCCCTTAGTGAGATTGGCGACAAAACACGTTTCCGCGCATGCTCACTGTAAGCAGGGGAGCCGGACAAACCGGACCCCTGTCCAGGGCGGCATTTGGATCGAATTTGAGAAATATTTTTTTTTGTAACAAAATTTTTTATATATTTTCTGAAATATTATTGGGTGGGCATTTGGTATTTTATTTAACGTATCTTATTTCCTTATCTTGTACTCAGTATGTTTAACGCCTGTTTTCTTTTCTGTTGAAACTTGAAGGGTTCGAGGCGGGAGTACATGCTAAATCATGAAATTTGATATATTTACACATCTTTCACTTGTAACTTTCTTCCAAGCCCGGGATTGGGGTCACAACGGACATTCCTTTCACCCGTACGATGTCCAGTTTCAGCTATCCAAAAGGAGACAGGGATAATTAAAGTTTTTGGTAGATAGAAAGCCCCATAAGATGTTTTATTTTAGTTCCGAGTGTATTTACTAAAAGTTAAAATAAACGCTTATGATCCTCACCATCAGTAGACTCTTTTTCGAAGAAATTAGTCGGCTGAAATGGGCGATTCCTTCTCTTACATTTTACTCGTTTCAAATAATAGCAGGTAATTATGTTCTTAATTTCAAATTATTTTATATTTTTTAAGACAATATAATACAGATAATTGTTATGCTCCTTTTTTTTCGCAAAAATTATTCAAGTTTTATAGGTGTGTGTATCTATGTGAAGAATTCATCTTTATTAATTATAATTTTTTGCTTTGGAGAGAGGGGCGGCAAAACTACTGGAGCCGGCCCTGCTGTAAGACGCAATGTTCACATTTTCGTGTGTACTTCGTTTACGCGATATATGGGGAATAGCCTTTGTTGCTCCATATCTCACAAAAATAATAACTAACTATATGCGCTACATATTTGTTGACTGAATTTTTATTTCAATACCATTTAATACCCATTTCGGTACTTACGTATTATCGCAACCTATTGGCGTCATTATATGAAACGAAGCACCTGGTTACCAATTCAGCGAGTGCGACACATAGGAAATCGGGGTTGCCAGCTTGGCGAGTTTTTCATTAGAGTTGGTTATTGTTGCGATAATACGTATGTACCGACATAAAAATAATTTCTTTACGATTTTTAATACATCTTGTCCTCTTCGTAATTATATAAATATTTATTTTGAAAAACTGATGTTTTAAACTAATTTTCAACCAATAAACATATTATCAAGCTCTACATCATTATATCTTGGAATTAATTTCTGAAGATAAACTAACCCTGAAGAGTCTGAGATTAGTTCTGAAAATTAATTAATTTATTCTGCAGTTTTTGAGAGAAATAAAGCAGTTTTGATTTTTATGTAATTTTTTAATCCGCATTAAAAAAAATAGCTACTTAATTTTGAAAGTACACGTGTGTGGGGGTGTCTAAAGAACGGAAATTTGGTACTTACGTACTACCGCAACCTATTGGCGACATTGTATGAAACGAAGCACCTGGTTGAGAAATTCATCATGTACGATACATAAGAAATCGGGGTTGCCAACTTGGCGAGTTACTGAAGGCGATAATACGCAAGTGCCGAAAAATTGTTAATTTGGGAAATAAGTCAATTTATTTTTATAACTCATAAGGAAAAAAATTCATAATATTTAAAAATTTGACATTAATTTTTGTTAGTTTGAAACTATATTTATATTTGCTGAATGCTATACATTTTAATCACATATGTTAGGAAGTGATTTAAATTAACTAAAAAGATGTATATTTTTAATTATGTGGCAATCTGAACAAATGCTTTTCTGCATTTTAGATATGTATTTCTAAAACTTTGCTTTGCTACCCTTCAAAATGACACAAAGTAATGCAAAAAAAAAAAAAAAAAAAAGGAATGTGGATTGTAAAGTTTTATAAAAAAATAACCAAGGATACAAAGAAAGACAAATTTGTAAAATCCTATGTCACTAGTATAGGTGAAGTAAAAATATCATTACTTCATTCACATAAAACATCAACTGAAACTCAAAGGATGTTAAGAATTAATGATGAGGTAATTTATTTTTAATTTAAAAAATAAGGTGTTGAAATGTACAAAATGTTAATTTGTAATATAACTACTGTATCAATTTTTTCAGATTTGTTGACAGTTTTATCAATGCTTTTCAGATGGGATGTCACCAATTGAATCAATATGCTTTCATGAAAACAAATTTTTGTTAGAAGATAATTTCATGGGTTTTAAATGCTTCAAATTAACCCAACTCATAATCAAGCATATTACATACATAATTATTGGAAGAATGTGCATGCTTAGGCAGTACAATTAATCCATTTGACAAACTAAAAAAACAGTTCAATTTTATGAATCAAGTAATACATTTTAACTCGAATTATTCAAACAAGAAGAATGTTTATTGTAAATGTTTTATCTTTGTTAGCTCGCAAAACGTATTTTTATTTTATACAAGCACAGCTTAACATATTAGCTGGGATTTTAAGTAAACACTTATGAAAAAATCTGAATATAAGTAATTTTTTTTTTTGAATAATAACTTTTTTCCTACTTTAGTACCTGCTATTTTTTATAACATCTATTTATTTTTCAAGTTACAATTTTTTGAGTGAATTATTTTTAATACTTTTATAAGAACATCTAAAGTTAGGAGTTAAAAAAAAGATATTCAGATGAATTGTATGTGAAAAATGGGTTACAAAGATTTAAGGATATAACTTGTAACTAGTAAAACGTTTTAAGAACAAGT
This sequence comes from Trichonephila clavata, assembly GCA_019973975.1. NCBI lineage: Eukaryota > Metazoa > Arthropoda > Arachnida > Araneae > Nephilidae > Trichonephila > Trichonephila clavata. The sequence goes on from BMAO01012283.1 coordinate 34,176, forward strand.
GCATGTTAAACTAAGGTAGCTAAAATATTAGATTCCTAGTAGAGATAATGGATCCATTAATACTGAAAGCAGAAAAATGTATGTATCATATATTTAACTTTAAACTTGCTCAGCACGTTTATTAACCGAAGTGGTAGCAAACACAAATTAAACTGGCTACTTTTTATTTCACTTGCACACAAATTGGGAAACATTGGGTTGCATCTGAAACAACTCAATTATAGATTACAAACTTTTCATTTCTTTTATTTGTGCTTTAAACCTACTTTTTACAAGAAATATTGGAAAAGTGATACTTTTTACGTTTTATATTTCATATTCCATTTTAAAACTTTTCCTATTGTTAATTAATATTATTTCCTATTGTTAATTAATCAATCTGTATACAAGCACAACTGTTAAACTTCATGATGATCATTTATGGACACTTTTACTTGTTACACCATTAATGAAGAGAAATTATATAAAGAAATTGTCTTTGATTCAACTTCAACAATTTTGTTATCCGCTACAAAGGCTGGAACCTTGACACTTGTGATTCATACTTTAATGTAGGCAGAATTATATGCATTTCAGTTGCTAAAAATGAACTTTTGTATATTTTGGTGCGTAAGATGTAAAGAGGTTTTAAATTTTGTATTGTTATATAGTGCATTTCTTTAAGTGAAGAATATGTATTATGCATATGCTAACTCAAAATTATATTTGTTTAGATTATATGAATTTTGTGCACATGCAGATTGTTAAAATTGTATTTTCTCAAATTGCCTGCTTAAGGCCTTATCACATGTACATGTTTGGTGCAATTTTTGGTCCACTTCGTGCAATTTTTACTCCGTTGCCATAGCAATGGCTTCCGAACAACTTTTTGCCAGTAAGCTGAGAAAGTTGCTCTAAATGAAAGTTGCTTGAAATTCCAGCCAATGGGGTTCTTCGGCGCCCTACGTCATAAACAAGATGGCGGTAACGGTGGTAGCTTCGCATCCGATACGGTGTATAATATTTTAATGGTGTACAATATTTTAATGGCGTATAATATTTTAAACATAATGATGCTCCATTTCTGTTTACCCCCATAAACAAAAGTGCGAACAAAATAAAATAAATAATATTGGATGGTCGTGTTCGAAGCAGAAAAATCAGCGAGTAATGTTTCAATGTGTAGAAAGAGAGTGGCTGACATCAGAGCATGTCGTTTTGTGTACGGTAACCCTTCCCCCTCAGATTCGAGGAAAAGTTGGGTGAAAAAATTGCACAGAAACTTTACGTGTGATACCGCCTTTAGGAACAATAACTGCATTACTTAGTAAAATAAATAGTTCGGCTCATAACTTTTTTAAGCTATTTATTTATATATTGAATGCAATAAAAAGTTTCTAGAACCAAATAAAAAATTATTTATTTTAATGATGGTGATCTTAATATTTCATTTGTTAGTTTCTACAATTTTGTAATACATTGTGAATTTATTTATAAATAAATATTATATACTTTCTAACTTGCTATGTACAGATTTTCACTATAGAACACCTTCATGTTATATGTGCCAAAGTTAAATTGAATATAAACTTAATAAAAAAAATTAAATTAAGGAATATATAAGTGAAAGTATTTTTAATTATATTTCAGTCATATTCATTAATATTGAAATGTCAAATAGTATACTTTCTAAAATCTAAAAAAGCATCAATAAAAAAGATTTATTCAGCATTACTATTTTAGTTCATAATTAAATTAAAAAAAATATCAATTTATAAATGTCTTTTATTTATTTTCTATCAATACTGTTGTGATGATGAAAACCATGATTTGTTGATTAAATATTTTTCCCACCAAGCGCATATTAAAAATAATGCTCGTTAATTTATATACTTGTGTCATAAATTTATTATAGATATTTTTTGAAAAACTCTATTAATGAATTCATGTAAAAAGTATGTTTTATGAATAAAATAATTTTACTGCTAAATGTCAGTTATAAATTTGCATATCAATCGCTTTATTCACCAAACTAAAATATATTCTATTAATAAATAAGAAGACAAAACTATTAGCATCTATCTGCACAGTAACATTTTTGTTCAATGAATTTATTTATTACATTATAAGAAAACAGATTCTATTAAGTTTTAGATATTACAATTATTTCAAAAGAAAAATAAGTATATACTTTGTTGTGGGTTTAACGAAACCGCAGTTATAAAGTAGTCAGAAGGCTATAATTTAGACCAAGAGTCAGTAACCTTGTAGCTGTGGTGTGCCAAACCAATCTACCAATACGATTCAGGGTATCACTCAGTAAGAAATATCTGAACAACTCAATTTCCATGGCAATGCTTGAAGAGTAAGGAAATAGAGGTCAAGGATCCAGATTTACAGTTTTATACATTACCTATGCATCCTTTAAAGATATTAACATAAAATATAAATAAAAAAAATTAAAATTGCACAATATTATGTACTTTTTAAACATTTTTATTCTAATAAATTAGCAACATAAAATATAAGTATACCTTCAATGTAGTTAAATAAAAATAAGTATTTCAAAATGAACTTTGTTCCTGCACTGCTCTACTTAATATTGAAATATTAAGGGTATAATTTGTATCTTTCAATTTAACATGATTCTGAATGCTCCGTTGTAAAACTTCTATGTTGACGAAAAAATTTGTTTACACGGCCATGTAGATCCAAAAACGAAAAGCAGAGTACTTGCATATCTTTTCATAATTCTGCAATTTTTGCTTTTTAAAAATCTGAATTTAGTAATTCAAAGAGCTCCATTTCAAAATTATCAACTTTCATCCATTCAAAAATTGTCAAATTTGCAGTGCAGTGTGCCAAATCTGGCACATGTACCATAGCTTGCCAATGCCTGATCTAGACTATTCACATACACAAATAGCTTACAAAGAAAAATAAATTTGTGGAATCCACTAACATGCCTTTGCATCTTTTTACCCTCCGCTTACGGGTAAGTTTTTATATTTTCCGGTCCTGAAATACGGGGCAATTTTTTTATATTTTCTTTATCTACATATGTTACAATTCACATCTTCATCAGCTGTTTTAAAATAATACAAGAATTTTAATAGATTTTACGTTTTCAAAAAAATATATAATATGGCATCCGCTATTTCAGCGGTTCCATATACTTTTTCCATGACAAACGACCAAGAAAAGCATTAGTGATTCATCTACAGTCTTTTTCTAAAGTGTTTAAGTAACATCATAAATTTTCCATAACTTAGCACAAGGATGGATTCACGAAAATTTTCATTATTGACGAAAATGGTGATTTCTCATCAACATTAAAAACAATCACGCTTCATAATTTTTGAAAATATTGGCGTGTTTTTAGATTCTCTTTTCCACTAATACGAACGATAATTTAGTTTTTTATTATACTTTGCAAAAATTAAAGAGCAACAAATAACATTTCATCAATATTTGTTAGAATTCAGGATTTATGCTTCTCTAGATTAGTAAAGAGATGCTGAGAGGCAAAACTATCAAAACTGTTTCAAAAAGCATGCAAATTCACAAATATGCGGGAGATAAAATCAAACAAGAGAAAAAAATTCCTGAACCCTCTAGTGCCATTTGGAAGCAAAAATAAGAATCAAATGATGTTTTTATAACCTACACGGGGAAAGAGCGGGATCAGTACTGAAAAGAAGGAAAAAAAATTCTTCGCCTGCGATTTTCACGTGACCTGTAATTGGGGACGAAATTGATACCCTACTCAAATCGCAGGAGCCGTATGCAGAGTGTTAACAAAAATTAATTTGAATGTCTTATTTATTGATATAAAAATATTAATATTTTATTCAATAAGCTCTCTTTTATGCACAAAAAGAATTAACTGAGAGACTTTAATATTTGATGTAGAGCATTGATCTTAACAATTTAAAGGTTTTATCCAAAACATATTAATCTCTATAGAATATTTATAAAGCTTATCACAGTAAGATCAAAATTCATTCAGTAACTTTAACTTAGTATGATTAAAAAAGAACACAATGAGTGAAGAATTCTTTACAATTATGAAATTTACAGGAAATATGGCAAGACTGACATTGTGAGAACTGTAAAAGCATCATGCATTAGGTGACTGGGCCATCTGTACAGATATGCCGATGCTTTTCGATAAAAAAAGTAGCTTTTTCAAAAATTGAAGGGACCACACATAGAGGGCGACAACCTATGCAATGATTAAACAATGTTGAAAAGAACCTCAAATAGATGGGAATCAACCGTTGGAAAGCTGTCGTGACTGTCAACTGGAGGAGGATCAGCAAGTTAACCTTGGTCTGCAAAAGGTTGTTGAGCTTATGAAAAAGAAGAAGAAATAATTAAATTGTTGGTATTTACCTACTATAGCAACCTTGCCAACCTTAAGATAATTAGCCAAATTAGTAACCCTGATTTTGCATGGGTCATACGCGCTGAATTGGCAACCATGTGCTTGGTTTTATATAATGCCGCCAAAATGGCTGTGATAGTAAGTAAACAACAAATTGTGTTCCATGTACAAGAAACATTTAAAAATAAATATATTTCAGTTTACTTTTCAAAAAAGAAAAAAAAAACTGCAAGTATGTGATCATCAATGCATTATCATTTATCATACTTTTCTGTATATAATTCACAGATTATGTGTTAAAAAGTTTCAAATTTCCTTGTGCATATTATATGCCGCAGCGGATAATACGATAAAAAACATTCTCCATCCAAAAGCCGTACAATAAAGTTTTGAAAGAAATACCCTTTGTTTTTTAGAGTAAATAACAGATGGGGCGCTGAAAGTTTTTTCGACTCGGCCGACGCTTTTCAGCTACAATCAATTTTGTCCAGTGACGCTCAAGAACGAATTTGGTTCTTAGAAAAGATATTATAGTTGCTGACAACATTTCCCATTCTGTCTTGACCCCTGAGCTGTTTCTTCCTGAAAATATTTGCTATATATCATCATGTTGAAGCGGAAGCGTGTAAATTACACAGCTGATTTTGAACTAAACATTATAGAAAAGGCTACCGAAGTAGGAAATTGCAATATTGTTTAATGTTGACAAATCAAATATTCAATTGTGGTGAGGAAAAAAACACAAAGCTAATTTTGAAAAATGTGACCCAAAGCTTTTTAATTATGGAGATGAAGCACATCCCAGTGAGAAAGTTAAAAAAGCCATGAAGTCCACATCTGCAACTAATACCTGCAGGACTGACAAATAAATTACAACCTTCAGCAGATTTTAAAGAATCAGGAATTAGAAGGTATTAAAATTGAAAGTTTAGAACTTGTGGTAACAATGTCCGATGGAGGAAAGAATTTTACAAATTTTTTTTTTTCTGTACAATTTATTATTTATAATTTTAATCATATTGTGTATTGTTTTTATCAAACACCACATTATCAACAGTATATATTTTGGATTATTTGCCCTAAAAATTGCTGCGGATAAAATACAGGAAAATACGGTACTTCAAATGCATTGGCTATGAACACACACATAAACATTTAATACATTGCAACAAATTATAATTACCTCTTATTTTTTTACAAAATTATGCTTAGTTCTTTATCATTATTTTCTTGGTTTTATTTGGAATAGCTACTAAAAGAAAAGCAAATTAGAAATAGTTTTTGAGACAAAAAAAAAAGGACAATAAAAATTATCATTAAATAATGGTAATTTTTATGTTGTAATTGTGTTTGATACCAATAACTTTGAAAAATTTTTTGATAAATTTATTCATATATAATTATAGATACACACAGGAAAATAAGTATATACATAAAAATATAATATAAAATTTTGTTGCTTATGTTAGTTATGTTTCTTTGTTTAAAAGTTTTAGTATTTCCCCACTAAAAGTAGCTACTCAATAATGCATTTATTGCAATTGTGGCTTCACTATAATTTAAAACTTTATTAGAATCATGCATAGTAATAAAAAAATTTATTCTCAGTAATAACACTGAAATAAATAAAAGTTATGAGCAGAATTATTCCTTTTATTAAAAGTAATGCAGTAATTATCCATACGTAGACCATTTGTGAAAATACAAGTTTAACAATCTCTGCATGTGCACAAAATTCATATAATTTAAAAAAATATAATTTCAGCTAAACATATGCACACATGATAAATATATATTTTTTACTTAAATAACCATATAAGGTTCAAGTGTAGTATAGGGGGGGGGCCCTTAGGATTTGGCGATTTTTATATCGATATTATGTTGAGATAATAAATTCATTCTGGCTTCCAGACACATATCGAAAAGTGAAGTAGCTTGGCGATTGATTTTGGTCGACAAAAGAAATTGACATCGCCAAGGCCCCTCCCCCTATACTACACACTTTAACCAAATATAATATATAACAATACAAAATTTAAAGCCTTTTTATACACCTTGTCCACCAAAACATTAGGAAAAGTTCATTTTCAACAATGGAACTGCATTAATATATAAGTCTACATACATTGGAAGGCATGGATCACAACAGTATGTGGCACGGCTTCAGCTGTTGTGGCTGATCGCAAAATAGTAATAGTTGAAGATGATGTCTTACACAACTCTTGAAATTGAATCAATGAAGATAATTTCTTTAGATAAAGATAAAAGACGATTTCTCTTCATTAATGGAGTCACAAGTAAAATTGCCCAAAGATGATCATCCTGAAATTTAATGGTTGTACCTGAATACAGATAGATTACTTTATATTAAAAAACAGATACAAAATTATGAAATTCAAAACAAAATCAGCCCGAAACTTATGTTAAAGATGTATTTTTTTAAAGAAAAGTCTTTAAAAAGCCAAAATGCACAGAAAATTTTCACTGTTTATAAAACTTAAAATAATGTCATCCTATTGGATTAAAAAAACACTGAAAATAAAATAATAAATACTCACATTTCAGCTGAAATATCTTTAGGAATATCATTTAATATCTGTGACACTGAAGTTTTATTCGTTTTATGCACAATTCCTTGGGTAAATGAAGGTTCGGAAAAACGGAATTTTGTAGGAATTGAATTTGTTTTTAATTGCCTTCTGTTGGTAAAAGGTTGAAACACAAAGCATGCCTCTTCAAAATGATCGGAGCATACTGATGAAAAGTTAGAAGGTTTCATGTCCGGGCGGCCTATGTTTTGTAACCAAATGTTTGTTAAAGACGGATTTTTTAGTGGAAACCCAAAAAAAGATTTTGTTCTACAGTGAGGTTTTTCTTTTGCATTATAGCACTTAGGTACGCTACAGTATTTCATTTTGTTATACGATAGCAGATACAAAAACAGAAAATATGCCGCCGAAATAGTTACAGTTATTATTTTTGTGGGATGTGGAGCGACAAAAGCTATTATCCCATGGCCAAATACTCAGTGGAATCAGATACTGACAGATAAAAGGAACCTTTAAGGTGGGACGTCTAATGCTCGATTTCGTTGGAGGCACTCAAGTCTACAATCTGCAAACTAGGGTGATTTACTCTGATATTTTTGGCCGCTTTTTGAAAATTGCCAAGTTCATCCATCGTTGGCTTAATTGAACATACTAAAATTATTCTTGCTATAGCGCTCGTGCTGTAAGGTTCGAATATGAAATTCTAGCGGCGATATTAAAAATTAGGTATTTAATAATTATGAATTATAATATTTAATTGTTAAATTTTACTGCTTTTGTATTGTGTTAATTTCCTGTTAAGTTTTCCATCATTTAACATATTTGTTAAATTATTGATTTTCTAGCTTGTGTTGTGTGTGTGAGAAGAACTAGAAACTTAGTGGATTTATAGTTTTGAATTATTTTTATTTTACTCTTTATATATTGTATTTTTTACTTTATGATTTGATGTAAATTTACATTTTCCGTTCATTCACTTTCTTGCTTCTGCCGTGTGATAGCTCGATTCTCCGATCTCAAGAATGTTAAAATTTTATGCTTTGATTATGAAAATTGTTCTAATAATCCGTTTTTTATATTTCCAGGTTTTTACCATAATAGTAGATTCATTATTTTTTAGTTCCTGCTTTTTGATTAGCCACTTGGTTCTATCTGTTGAGTGTAAAACTTTTTCTGCATAACAAAAATCCACCGACTTTGGCAATATGGACAGATAAAAGGAACAAATAAGGCCGGACGTGTAATGCTCAATTTCGTTGGAGGCACTCAAGTGTATAATCTACAAACTAGGGTGGGTTACTTTGATATTTTTGGCCTCTTTTTGAAAATCGCCGAGTTCATCGTTGGCTTAATTGAATCTACTAAAATCATTCTTGCTGTAGCGCTCGTGCTGAAAGGTTCGTATATGAAATTCTAGCGGCGAGATTTATTGATTAGGTATTTTATAATTTTGAGTTATAATATTTAATTGTTAAATTTTTTTTGCAGTTTTATATTGTATTAATTTCCTGTTAAGTTTTCCATCATTTTAACATATTTGCTGATTTATGGAATTTCTAACTTCTGTGAACAACTAGAAACTTTGATTCATAATTTTGAATTATTATTTTACTCTTTTTGTATTATATATATATATTTTTATTTTGTGCTTTGATTTGATATAATTAACATTTTCTTTTAATCGACTGTCTAGTTTCTGCCATGTGATAGCTCGATTCTCCGATCACGTGAATGTAAAAATTTTATGCTTTGATTATTTATGTTTTAATAATCCGTTTTAAAATTTCCAGGTATTTACCGTTGTAGTACATTCATTATTTTTTTAGTTCCTGCTGTGTGATTGCCCACTTGGCCGATCTCGTGAGTGTAAAACTTTTTCTTGTCGTTAAATCGAAAGTTCTATTGATTGTTATGAAAAATTAGCGTAAATATATGAGGTAAATTGTTTGGCTAAATTTTTTAAAATGATTGTGAGAATAATAATAGGAAATACAAATTTTGGGTGGATCCTAGCAGGGCACACTTCTTGGCGATCAATTTTTTGGCGCCGAAAAGTTTGGCGATCAAGTTTACAATATGGTAACCCTGCCAGATTTAGGGAATAGTAACCCTATTCGGACCGGATCATTTTTTTCCTGATGGTCAACTTGAAGACGTGTAAGATTTTTCCAGAAAGCTGAAATTGAAGGAATAAGTGGATTTTTTTTTAAATGAAACAACTGCTGAAAGAATATTGGTTTGAGAGGAAGGAAGATGCGTTGATAAATTCAATTTGGACGATGTTTTTTCTCACTATTGCATCTTAGAAACACCGTTTTTTCTGTTTTCTTCTTGAAGCCATTATGAATACTACGTTTTTTTTTTCAAGCTCGACGAATGGATATTTGTTTCCTTTTGAATGAAAGATGTAAGAAAGAAATGCTTGCTTTGAGAATGAGTGAACGATTGAAAATATTTCGGTAGGTATGGATGTCCGAAATATGAAAATAATTTGTTTTTAAGAGAAATGGAGATCGTTATAGTCCATCAAGCCTAAGCCATTCATATTGGATTTCTTTTCCCACTGTAGCGTTTTAAAAGCGACGCTTTTTCAGTTTTTCTTGTTGAAGCTGTTATAGAAACCACGTTTTTTTCGTAGAAACACGATGGATGGATTTTTCTCCTGAATGAAAGGTAAGAAAGTAATGATTGTTTTTTGTGTGAATGAAGGATTGATAGAATCTTGTAATGGATGCTCGAAATTTGCATTTAATTTCTTTTTGATTTTATGTTTCCTTTGTTGACAGTTTTGGAAACCACGTTTTTTTTATGTTTTTCGTCTCTTGACGCCATTTTGAAAAACGCGGGTTTTTACTTGGCGCCATTTGGCGAAAAAATTTTGTCGCCAAATACAGCAGTGTGCTGTGCTAGGATTTTACCCAAATTTTCTGGAGGTGTTCTTGTAAAAGAAGGGTGCCAAGCTAGGATCCAACCAAAGGTAATAACACTATTCTTAATAAGAAAATACATTTATTTAATCAAAGTAAGACAAATATCATTATTAGAATGTATTATCTATCGCAAAAAATTTTATACGAATCACATGTAAAGATCTGCGCAATATGTTTGGATTTAACTTTCCCTTAACTTTCCATATCATGAGTGAAATTGTAGATTTCGATATTTAACACATTTGCTAACATGTGAAGCTTCCTAGACATATAAGAGAAAAACTAGTTGTATATAGAAATATAAAAGATTCTATATTCGAATTATTAATGGAATATCTTGGTAGAATCACTCTTTATAAAGACTATTAAGGGATCAGTGTAATATATTTTTCAAAGCATATACAGGAATTGAGTCCTTAAAACATTTCAACTGGCTTATAAAACTTGCATAGAGCTCATTAAAGCTAATCTTGAAATAGGTATTCAAAAGTATTATAGAATACGTATTCAGTTAATAAGAAATAAGAAGTGGTTCAGATAAATGTCTCAATTAGAAATTCTTTTACAATGTTTTCACAGACTAATAAAAAAGATGTTTCTGCCATTATTAGGAGTATTGATAGATACTTATAATTGTTTTCTTTTGTGTAAACCTCAAGAGCAAAATATGGTTTAAAGGCCTGCTAAAATCATTACCCAATAGCTTTTAAGCAATAGTATGACAGTAAGCTGGGAGAAAAAGAAAAGAAATAATGATGAAAAACTGTTCTGAAATATTGTGTATGAACTAAAATACTGTGAATTGACTCCTCATATTTTCTGTTTACTGTTTAATTGTACTTAACTAATAAGGAATTCTTCACCCTGTTGCTCATGTTATTACTAATAAATTAGATACAGAAAATATGTATAGTGGTTATTCAACATTCTGAGAGAAAGGGTGCCCAGTTAAAAATTAATTGCATTAGGGCCAATGATGACCGAATAGTTTCACATGCTTTTAAACATATTTGGGAATGGTATTAAAACTTTGGCTTTGCAATTATGATTAAATAATCTTGTTTTCAAATTTTAAAGTGAGAAGTGAAATTTCTCTAGTAGTCTTTTTGGAAAGAACAAGTTCAATAACATTTAAACAAATCACGGTAAAATTTTAAAATTGCATCGACTGATAAAAAGCCTGCTTTCAATAAATATTTTGATGATAATTATTGTAATTCAGCCTTATAGTGGTGTATGTCATATCATGTACTTCTGCATGCCAATACTGCCATGTCTTCAGAATTTATTTTTTAGATTTATTCATGGCATCTATACTTGTGCGTATTTACTGTAACCGAATGTAAATATTAAGTAAAAGTTTTGTTTGTGTATTTTGGCAACAGCTAGTTGTATTTTTTTGCGGAATAAAAAACCGTTTGATTTTTAGAATGCCTGGATATTTTATCATTCTTAGAATCCAGAATTATTTTTAATATTCTGATTTTTTAAAAGTTATTTTGCCTTATTCAACTGCAGAACCAGATATGCTGCTAGCGCACAATAGAGTTATTTATTTGCAAAAAGGGGGCCGTGGGTAGCCTAGTGGTTAGCGCATCGGACCCCAGACCGGAAAGCCTGGGTTCGATGCCGGATGCCACCAAACGCCCGCCGAATACAAATCGGAGAACGTGCTCGTTAAATCTGGGGGTCCGAACGGTGTCGCCATCTATCGTGTTGTCAATAACGAGTTGGCCCACCTTTGGCGCGCAACACAGCTTCAACCCGCCTTGGCATGGATGCCACAAGTCCTTGGTAGATGGCCGGAGATAGATTGTACCAGATGTTTCAGCAACGGTCCCGCAAATCCGAGATATTGCGAATTGGTGGTCTTTGAATTCTGTGCTGACGTCCCATGACATCCCAAATGTGTTCTATCGGATTGAGATCCAGTGACATTAATTGAAATCCAGCATCATGTTCCTGGAACCACTCCAACCCAATTTTAGCCTTGTGACACGGGGCGTTGTCCTGTTGGAACATTCCATTTCCAGCTGGAAAAACAGGCCATGTAAGGATGCAACTGGTCCGCAATGTTGTTCAGTTACCCTGTAGCATTCATGGTCTGCTCTACCACAACCACGGGTCTCAGAGACGCCCAAGCGAACGTCCCCCAAAGCATAATACCGCCACTACCGGCCTGTGTATGACCTACTGTACATTGAGGGAGCAACTGTTCGCCTGAAAGACGGCGTATTCTGACTCAGCCATTGGCGTGATGAATGACAAACCGTAATTCATCTGGCCAGACAACTCTCTCTCACTGATCCCTGGACCAGTCTCGATGTTCCCGGGCCCAGCGCCGGCGCATTTGGCGATGACGCTTGGTCAGCAAAGGCACACGAGTGGGACGTTTGCTGTGTAGCCCGATATCCAACAGTGTCCGCTGAACAGTGTGCTTCGATATTGCTCTACTTGGCCCTGCATTGTATTGGGCTGTCAGCTGAGCCACTGTCTGGCTCCGGTTTTGCTTTACCATGCGAGATAGTCTCCGACGACCTTTTTCTTTGATAGCGTGAGGACGTCCAACACCATGTCGTCTACTTCTGGTTTCACCGTCATTCATCCACTTTGCATAAGTACTAACAACTGTAGACCACAAACAACCCACGAGTCGTGCAGTTTCGAAAATACTTGTACCCAGCCTTCGGGCCATTACAATCTGCCCTCTATCAAAGTCGCTTAGATCCGCAGCCTTTCCCATCACACACAGGAGTAAGTGAAAGAATGATTTATCAGACTCTGCAGCAGCAGTTAAATACCACTTCCACCTGATCACGTGTATTCCACGTCATCCAGGCGAGTTCATTGCAAAATGTAGGGGTGGTCATAATGTTTTGAGTGTATGTAAACATATTCATTAAGTTCATTCTCAAATTGTTTGAGAGATTCCATATGGTTGAAAATGTTGAATATATACCTCCTTCCATATCTCAAATAGAAAGTGTTACATAGGCTCTTCTATCAAAGAAATTTGTAATGAAATAGGAAAAACTAGGAGACTGAACATCTATTTATAATATTAAATAGTTTAGTGCAAGGTAAAATAGTTCATGAACAATTGTCTCAATATGCAATTCAGTAAAAAAAGGGTAAAAATTAATTACTAAAAATTTATTTACCTGATCCTCATGTACCTACCTCCCAATCAGCATTTAAATTAGCAGTAAATATTCAAGCCAACTATTAAGGATATAAAAATAAAAAGGAAAACTCTAGAATATTCTTTTTGTAGCTGTCAAGAAAGAAACAACATTTAAGCTCAGGTTAATCAGCATTACTCAATTCAAAAATTATTTGCAGGAAACATCAGATGAGGAAGTAAGTAATTATCAAAAAGGACCAAATTTTTGTGACAAATGGCTTCACGACAGTATATTTTAAGCATATAAATTTAAAATCATGCAGGATAGAGATTCCATTGCAGTTGGATGTAACCATACAAATTCTGGGAAGTAATGGGAATATGGTATTTAAATTTTTTTTTTTTACTCTTATCAATTAAGAGTTCAGAATTCATTTTCATCCCCATTAATGTGTCTTGTCATTGAGTTTTATTAATAGCTAAATTAAGTCTCAAACTATATATATATTTTTATTCCTTAGCTTTTTTGGAAATAAAGCTAGGTTAATTAAGCTGATTGATTTGTGAAGAATTTTATATATTAAATAGTTATAGTTAAGTTAAAGTTAAGTTAAGTTATAGTTAAGTGAAATATTTTATTTTGCTAATAATAAGATCGTATTTTTTTCATCTGAAGCAGTCTAATAGAATATATTACAGTGTTTTCATACCATTCATTAATAATAAAATTTTAGGTAAAAAAATCGATTTATACTTTAGAACAAATGAATTTAGAAAATATATAAAAATTTCTATTGCAGGTAAGTATTTAAATACACTCATGTCCATAAATTAAGGATAATTCAGAATCACACAGAAATTGAACTCTAAAATAAAAATTTCACCTGTAGAATTATCACACACATCTTGAAGAAGAATATGCAAATTACAGGAAACCACCAGATGGCGCGGATAGTACGTCACAATGACGAGAGTGTAAGAGAGGGGTATATAAGGAATGGCGGCAAAGAAGTAAAATTGTTCACAAGCGCTTTAAAAGCCTTTCAGTGCAATAACCGCATAGTTATGGCACAAAGGAAGCATTTGGATGATTTTTTACGTGGTAGAATTATCGGACGACTGGAATGTAGACGTACGCAGCGGGAAGTATCCGAGGAACTTGGAATCGCCCAGAGTGTCATCTCCAGGCTTTGGCAACGATTCCAAAATGATGGTAATGTGAGTAGATGTTACAGCACAGGTCGCCCCCGAGTTACAACGCCGAATGAGGACCGGTATTTGGCAGTTACTGCCAAAAGAAACAGACGGAGCACAGCATCAGACCTATCTCGTCCGCTCTCTTCAGCTACCGGTACGACAGTTTAAAGGCAGACTGTGTACAGACGCTTAGGGCGTATTGGTCTATATGCTCGTAGGCCTGTCAGATGTGTTCCCCTTACCGCAACTCACTGTCGCCTGCGATTAACCTGGAGTAGAGAGCATGCATTGTGGACACCGCAACAGTGGTCTTGTGTGATGTTTTCCGACGAGTCTAGGTTTAGTTTGCAGTCTGATTCTCACCGGACTTTCATATGGAGAGCGCCAGGTACCCGTTACCACCAAGAGAACACCATTAAACGACACCGTTACAGTGGTGCAGGATGGCTCGTTTGGAGAGGAATTATTTTTGGTTCCAGAGCTGACCTACATGTTCAGAGTGTAACGATGACAGGCCACATCTATCGGGATGTCATTCTGGAACAACATATACGTTTGTTTCGGGGCGCCATGGGTGCTGAATTTCTGTTTATGGATGACAACGCCATCTGTTTATGGATGTTTATATCTGTTTATGGATGTTTGCCTCACCGTGCAAACATTGTAGACGAATGCCTTCAATCGGAGGATATCACCCGTAGGGATTGGCCAGCATACTCACCGGACATGAATGCAATAGAGCATGTGTGGGATATACTTGGCCGACGAATTGCAGCCCGTCAACCCCCTCCCACCTGTCTACCGGAACTTCGGAGGGCATTGCTTGATGAGTGGTGTAATATTCCCCAAGATCAGATTGATAATTTGATACTCAGCATGCGTAGGCGTTGTAAGGCCTGTATTGCATCGTCCGGGAGACATACTCCGTATTAACCATCATACTAACCATGTTATACTGTTTTTTTGTAAATAGGTACTTTTTTGAAATTTGCTCCAGGGAGTAAAAATCGCAATTTTTATTAATTATGTCAAACATATAGCATCTTTTTTGCTCTTTACCTTTTGTTTAATAAATAGACTTTACAAATAAGTCAAATTTGTTTTGCTTCTGTCTCTTTCTTTGCCTGAACTTCATTAGCCTTAATTTATATGGACATGAGTGTATATAGGATCAGGTGATATTGATTCTTGTTATCAATACAAGAAAAAGTATGCACTAAAGTAAGTAAATTATATTAACTTACATGTAAATAATTTTTAATAATGAATTATTCATCATTTTGATGTTATTTGTGCTATTCGTTATAAGGAATAGACCTTGGAAATCTGCTTACCTATTTAGAAACAGAGGTATTTCATGGGTGATGTGGAAAACGGTAGTGAAAGTAATGATATAATGTGATTGACTTTTTTATGGTATAGATATACTAATAAGGATTTTTTTTGTCCATTAATGGACCAGTTTTTGATATACTGTATTTGTTTTATAAATACTTTAAATAGTTGTAATTTTTCAGGTTGCTTTATATGTGTTCTGTGTATCAACCAGATGAATGAAGTAAATATTCTTACATCTCTGAAAGTCTTGAATGACTTTTTGATCTTAAAAAGTGCTAGATGGGATTTCCAGCTGTGGTGACATATACATTATAATTGCATCACGGTTGCGAAAACTTTCAAAAGCATTATAGATTGTGTAATGTATTTTATTCAGGGTTGGCCAACCTTTTTGGGAAGAGTGCCACTTTCAGATGAAAAATAATTAAGCGTGTTACTTCTATCTTTTCGAACAAAATAAAAGGTGAAAAAATGTTACTTATTGGGTTATTATGTAACTTTTAAGCAAAAAGAGCATTTTTAATGCAAGACTAAGTAATGGAAATTTTAAAAAAAATTTATGAGACCAAAGCATAAACTTAATTTTTTATTGTTAATCAATCCAGTTAATTTTTAACGATATTTTGATTTTGTGTGTTATGTTCATAATGAAAAACATTTGTTCACAAACGTATGTTGACTCAAATCTGACAGACAGATCGTGTAAATTTGAAAAATTGCTTGTTAGTACAAGTTTCCGAATTCAATATAATTCCTTATATTTGCATTTCAGTGTAGAATGTAGCTATACACAATAATTTCGATTTGGATTTCATGCTGGTAACAATTAACATTTTGCAGAGAAATTGAAAAAGGGTTTGCGAAAAGATCTGGATTTTTTATCATCTTGAAAATCCTCAAACGTAGTATTAAAAGAATCCTGCAAAAATGGACATTATATTTTTAAATCTATCACAGCTCGGAGCACTATTAACGTTCGTAGATAGTTCCTTCATTAATGTAAAATATGTAAATCTTTTTCTCCAAAATCAAGAAAAAAAAAGTAAGTTTGTCCGCAAAGGAAGGTATTTCATTGTAATCTTAAATTTAAATTCTCTTCATATCTCATAATATCAGTAAGAAGAGCTAAACACATAGCTTGCCTTCGATATAAAATAGCAAGTACTCACAGGACAGTACAGTGCTTTTTTCCAGATATTTTGAAATACGCTCCCTCAAATTCCAAAATCTTGGAGTGGAAAAAGCGTTGGAAAGCCAACTCACACAACAATGAAGGTGAATTCTCTACACGATAAATTTCTATTGTAACTCATTTAAATTAGTTTAAAATACATTGTGAGGGATGTTTTTTTTTTGTCTAAGATAACTGCATTTCAATAAAATTAAAAAAAAAACAATGTTACTTTTTATTATATCTGTTCAAGTTTTAAAATTTTTTATTAAGTCTTCGTGTGCCACTGCTACAACACCGCCGTGCCATGGGTTGGCTCCACCCCTGATTTAATTAGTAAGTAATATTTATATGATGGAAATTGCAATTTAAGTTAATATTTCATTTAGTTTTAAAAGCACTTGTCTGCCTTTTTTATGACTGTGAACAATATTAATTACACAACACTTTTTAATACAGTAGTTATGATCCAAAACCATTTGAAAAATACAATGGCTTGTGCAGTAAAGTAGTAGATCAATAGTAGGGGTGACCATGTATTGTAGGCAATGACACCCCATACCATCACACCAGCTGTGGGAGCGGTGTGCCTCTGTAAAGCAAAGGCAGGATTGAGGCGTTCACCACGGGGTGTCCACACACGACCACGATTATCCTCACTGCTGATATTGAATCTGGATTCGTCGCTAAAGACGACCTGGTTCCATTCTGCTGCAGTCCAGTTTCCTCGTGCGCGGCGCCACTCCAAACAGAGGCGTCGATGGGTGGGTGTCAAAGGCAGCACACGTAATGGGCTCCACGATCCCAAATGTCCTTCAACCACGCGCCTTCGTATGGTTCGAGAAGACACAGGGGTCCCTAGTGAAGGTGCTACCTGTGCCTGAATAGTGGCCGATAAAGCAGTTAGCTGTATGCGTGTATTTCTTACGATGTGGCGGTCTTCTCGACGACTGGTCTGTCGAGTGTGTCCTGAGCCTGGTCTTCGTGTAAACGACATATCTCGGATCCACTGGTCCCAACACCTCACAACATAACCAGAGCGGCCTAATTGACGAGCTACTTGCTTAGCTGACCACCCAGCTTCCATCCTGCCGATGATTTTCCCCCTCTCATACTGCGACAGCTGCTCATATTGTCTTCGAAAACGGCGTAATGGCATGTCTACCTCAGCGCTTCCTTTGTAAACGATTCAGCACACTCAAACAAGGTTTGGTTACCTGTTTTATATTCCACTGAGAACGACGTTAAACGCCCTCTACATTTCTATACGTAATGCGCAATCACGCTGCATTTCTAATCATTGGCATATCTCTCCGACATGTACCTTCATGTCAAGTTACGTTATGATCCCACAATTATTTCTTGGTGCGCTAATTTTTTTGTCCATGAGTGTAGATATATATTTACTGTTTCATTATGTATTAATTTTCCATCATTTAAATATATTTTGTAACACAAAAAGAAACAGCATAAAATATAACTATATCTAAAGCAAAAGTAAAAATAAAAATTAAAGTTGTACATATATTATGTATTTTTATTTATTAAAATAAGAAATAGACAACGTAAAATATAAGTATTTTCCGTCATTATAAAATAAAAAGGTAAATAAAATTTTTAAAGCAAACCCAGTGCTTGCACCGCTTTACTTTCATACCACAATATCAAGGACATAATTAGTGAATTTCAATTTGACACGATTCTGAGCATTCAGTTGTTAAACAATTTCTTTGAGGACTCGAAATATTTTTCATCTGAGGAAAGATTTTTTACTTTGATATGTAGAAACAAAAGCGGAAAGCAGAGTACATGCAATTTTCTATCGTCAAACAAATCTCTCCAGCAATGGCATTCAATAATTTAGAAATTAACTGTAAATTTATCATTAGAGTTATCTTTCAGACTTTTTCGTTATCCCGTAAATGTCCATAGCTCTGAAGATGTTTGTCAAATAAGGTACATTACAAATATATCGACTTCCATCCACTCAAAAATTCACAAATTCACAAATAATGCAGAGTATCACTGAGAATCGTATTGCGTGACCCCTACTCTGTACTGTAATTGCAAACTATTTCATTAATTTACTCTACTAATTTACAAAAGGAAGGAGGGATGGTTTGCGATGCCGTAACAAGAAATGAACAAGAGTGGCCAAACCATACCACTATCCTTTCCGTACGGCTGCAGTCCGGGACCATAGGTGGTAGATAAGGGAAAAACTCCCCTAAGAGCAAAAGCAAAGAAAGGGAAAAGAGTAAGAGAAAATCCCTCCCGAACCAAAATTTATAAGGTAAAAACTGCTGAAGGAGAGAGATGCTATAGAAATAGGGGGTGGGCGTGACAATTTGAAGTGCCTAGAGCCCCGGGGAGGTTAAAAACGGCCCTGGACCAAGGAAACGCCTGCAACCAAACTTTCTGCGGCCTAGACACACTGGGCCTACTCCTTGAATCATTGTCTAGGGAGAAATATCCTATGACAGGCAGGAGCATTCTCGTGGTTATCCCAAACGCACTGGCTAAAAATTTGTTCGTTTGGTAATTCAACCTGTAGTAATGCGATTCGTTAAATCGAACAGGATAACGCTCACCCTCACACCGCTGTTGTAATGCATTGTGCTCTGGTGATTGTTGACATGTTAAATTGGCCAGCCAGTAGATCTGTCTCCCGTTGAGAACGTATGGGATGTCTTTGAATGAGAACTCCAGCATCATCCACCGACTGTCCCAAAATAGACACAACAAGTACAATAAGCATGGAGCTCCATACCACAAAGTGACATTCGGAACCTGTATGACACGCATGCTTGCACGCTTACAATAAAAATTCTGGAGGTTACACCGGCTATTGATGTAACAGCATTTCACATTTGAAATGCATTTTCTTGAGCTTAAACTAACCTGAGGCCTTGAAAATTTAATTAAGTAAACATGTTAATTAGACAATTGCATTGGCCAAATTTCAGTACTCTACAATAATTTTTTTTCTTGTTACTGGAATTTTTTTTCCGTCGGTGTATATTCAAAATAAATCACAAGCAACGCAAATTCTCTAAATGACTAATTCATTTTGCAAAGAATAAAATAGCGGGGAATTTTATTATTGAACAACTCGAATGCGAGGAAATCCAAATGTTAAAAGTGAACGAAATAATAAAATATATGCAAATGATAAAAATTCATAAATTTTTTTTTTAATACGCAATAATTTTTTAAAAAAGTTTGAGTACGTTTACATTTAAAACACTCTGTATAAGGAAATTTGTATAATGGAAAATATAAAATATCCATTATTTAAATAAATTACAAAATTTCTAAGCGTCATCCACTACATGTTTAATTAACTCTCTACCTCTTTATAATAATGTCTAATTTGAAAACAATCCTTGTACAGTTTCACATTGTTTCCTTAAACTTACGGAATTATTTGTTAACCTAACCTTGTAGCCACCCTGCTCATTGGCGTACACAATGGGGGGGGGGGTGTAGAGTTTTATCACATAGACCAAATGATTTTTAATTTTTACCGTAGTAAAACACAGTACCTTTTTTTCCCTTTTTCTTTACTGTCTTGTAGTGAATTTAAAGATACTCTAGTAAATTAAAACCAATTCATTAGAGCCTAAAGATATACTTTCCTTGTGATGATCCTAAATTAAATTGCTCGAAATTTACTTTGTTGTACTTTTTCTGACGCTTGCACACAATGTATCAGCGTTTGCTGCTTTAACACTGACACATTGTGCTGCTTATTGTGCACTTGTATTCTCAACAAAAAAGGAGAGTTAAAGGTAAAATATGAGAAGGTTCAAGAGTATAAAATTTGTGAGAGAAATTGCAAAATAGTTATTGGTTGAGAGAAAATGTTAAAGTTAATTTATATATTGATACCAACATTACTGACACTATTTCATTTACAAGCAATTTCTCCTCAACTTTTTTGGCTTTGTTGTCACGCTGTTCTTTGAGAAAAGATAAATAGATTAGGGGCTTCAGAGATACTCGCAAAACCACTTCTTATACCATCATACTCCTCAATCCAATTATTATCTTACCTTAGAAATAAAGTTTTTTCCCCCTTTCAAATGTGTATAAGAACTTATTTTATTTCACTTGTCTTTGAAAGTACATATTAGTTAGCAATATGAGGTCTTAAAAATTTCTTAATAATAGAAATGTAACAATCACTAAAAAATGAAGTGACACGCACATATAATCTTATAAAATAATAAATTAAATGTAAAAAAACTTTTTTAAGAACAAGCTTTTATTTAAACGCGCTAAAAAGAATAAAATAAACTTTTCCTTTAAAACTTTTTTTACTATCAACTTATAACGTCATTACACAATTTATATGAAATAAAAGCTTGTCGCGAGATTTACCTGTGTAGATAAACAAGTAAAATAAATAACTTGACCAGATTGATTTTGGTTTTTAAAAATTCAAACTAAGTAAATATGAGTACTTAAATATTGCGACAAGCTTTTATATCATATAAATTGTGTAATGACGTTATAAGTTGATAGTAAAAAAAGTTTTAAAGGAAAAGTTTATTTTATTCTTTTTAGCGCGTTTAAATAAAAGCTTGTTCTTAAAAAAGTTTTTTTACATTTAATTTATTTTTTACTTTTTAGTTATCGCTGGACAGGTTTCTCAGCCTGTTCAACTCATTGAACGCTGGTTCGCCATCCCTGGTTTAGCTGAATTAATTCTCGCAAAATGGTATTAGACTAAAAACACAATTTTTTTAAATCCGTAATTTTTAAGCAATTTTTTCAATCTTCATGCAGATTTTGGGTAACATTGTTCTACACCCGAAAAAAAAGGTTTAGTGAGATTATCTTCATAAATGACAAAGTTATGAAATGTTTAATTAAAATTTTGACTATTTTTGAAAAACTTAAAGAATATATTATTTATTTGAAATATTTTGAAGATAAGGGATGTATTTCTCTAACATATTAGAAGAAAATTTTAGTTGTTTATTAAAAACTTCAAAAGGCATTTAAATATTTGTATTAATCAATAAAATGCTTAAGACTCAAAACGCATTTTGTAATAAAAAAAGAAAATTTTATCAAATAATGATAATTTTTTGCTGGACATTGAATATCTTCTACGTAAGAATCTATTTTTTTTTAATTGCTCAGATCATCTTTAGAAATTTGATTTTGAAAAAATCAATAATTAAATTCAAATAAAATTAACAGATTCTATTTGTAATTAAATTTAAGTACACATGTCGTAGTGTGTGTTTAGATTACTGGTGATAAAATGAGGTATATTTAAATTACTCGTAGCCTTAAAATTAGAAAATTTCTTTAAAAAATTACTTCATTTTATTGTAAAATTATTTTTTTTAATCGAAAATATATTGCATTTCTAGATAATATTTTTCTCTTATTGTTTTCCCAGCGGATTCCTTTTTGATGGGTAAGATACATAAAAAAAATGATCATTCCGATTCTGTAATTATTTTTTGTCTGAGTTTCATAGATTAAAGTTAGATAAATTATTTAAAGAATTTCTTCAATACTCCATCTCAGTTTAACTTGGCAGCGTTGAGAAAGGTATACAATGTACCAATCTACTTGAAAAATAGCTCTACTTTTTTGTTTTGAATTTAAATCCAAGGAAATAGATAGAAATTTGTAAAAAAATTGCATACGTTGTAGAAATGTAATTATTTTTTAGACAAAGTTAATTAATACTGTCAATAGCGCAACGTTATGAAATTCCAGTTTGGCTGAAAACCGATTTTCGACGCCAACTTTTGTCATTGTTGTAACAATAAAATTATTACAACAATGCAGATATATCCAAGTTGGCGCCCAAAACTAGTTTAACGTTTTTAATTAATATCTTTTTAATTAATTGCAATATCGGAATATAAATGGTCAAAACATGCATTGTCATCCAAACTAAACGTGTATACAAAATTTCAGCTCAATGGGAGGAAGATATCAGCTTCAAAATTGAGTTGCAAGATTCCACCCGAACAAATTACATACATACATACATACATACATACATACATACAACATACATACATACATACATACATACATACATACATACATACATACATACATACATACATACATACACACATACATACATACATACATACATACATAACATACATACATACATACATACATACATACATACATACATACATCATACATCAAACATACATACACATACATACATACATGCATACATACATACATACATACATACATACATACACACATACACACATACATACATACATACATACATACATACATACATACATACATACATACATACATACATACATACAT
The DNA here is from genome assembly GCA_019973975.1 of Trichonephila clavata. Lineage (NCBI taxonomy): Eukaryota > Metazoa > Arthropoda > Arachnida > Araneae > Nephilidae > Trichonephila > Trichonephila clavata. The sequence continues at coordinate 57,181 of BMAO01012283.1, forward strand.
ACATACATACATACACATACATACCATACATACCATACATACATACATACATACATACATACATACATACATACCATACATACCATACATACACATACATACATACATACATACATACATACATACATACATACATACATACCATACATACCATACATACATACATACATACCATACATACATACATACATACCATACATACATACATACCATACATACATACATACATACATACATACATACATACCATACATACATACATACATACATACATACATACATACCATACATAACATACATACATACATACATACATACATACATACATACATAACATACATAACATACATACCATACATAACATCCATCCATCCATCCATCCATCCATCCATCCATCCATCCATCCATCACATACATACATCCATACATACATCCATACATCCATCCATCCATCCATACATACATCCATACATACATACATACATACATTGTAAGTTAAATAAAAGCTTTTAAAAATAACAACAGAAACAATTAATTTCTGTTTTGTAGGCTAAAATTCAGTAGTTGTTTTCTATGCTGGCTTAAATTCTGTAGAAAGCTTTCATTTAAATTGGATGCGTATTCTAATTTTTTCCCAAAAATTAACCAGACTCGTATGTTAAAATCATAACTATAAAATTTCTCTACTTTAACAGCAATCAATTTTAAAAAAAACAAATATGACATGTTTCTATACAATACAATATCAAATTAAATGTGATGCATGTCCTTACACAGCTTTTAATACATTCCTATACTAATCTTCATTTTTAAAATGAGTTAATGAAAATTATATGATGATAGCTGCATGGCCCGGGGTTGCACGTGCTTTTTCCGAGTGCATAACTTTTTTACAATAGAAGTTTCCTTTTCCCCTCTCGATGTCATTACTTCCTGGTTTTGTGTGTGATTTCTATATTTTGCCACTAAAATTCCCTTTTTCGAAATTTCTTCCACCTCTTTACCCCGTCGGATGGTATGTTTCCCCTCTGCTCAGCCCGGTGTTGCACGGGCTTTTTCCAAGAGTATAACTTTATCCTTATGGAAATTTCCTTTTTCCCTCTTCACTTCTGGGTGAGGGTATATGCGAGATGTGGGTGATTTTTATACATTTGTCATTAAAATTATCTTTTGCGAAATGTCTTCAATTTCTTTTCCTTCAGCTTAGCCAGGAGTTACACGGACTTTTACATGCATAAAATTCTTTTTCAGTCTTTTTTTCCTCCAGTGATAAGATTTTTCTTTAAATCTTTATATTTTCGATTTCTAATTTACAAAACTAATCTAGTTTTATCCACCAAAAAAAAAAAAAAAGACAACGTACGATTTTAGTATTGAATAATTAATTTTGTAATAAATAATAAAAAAAAAACTGATTTAATTTTTTTAAATATTAATTTAAATAATGAATTTTATTAAATAATGAATGAAAAAATTCTTACCATTAACTATTGAAATGACTGTTTATTTCTGCATGTTTGATTATTCCATTAAAAATATGTAACTATAAAAAAAAGTATGGGAGAGAAAACCTAGATATTTTTTTTGCATTCACTGTCTAAAGAAATATTCAAAATGGAAATACTATCTGATAAAAAATATTTCAGCGTTTTCTTATATTCTCAGAGTTTTTTTTCACTAAATTGGTTTTTTATAAAAATAAAGAAAACTATCAATTGTGATGCATCAGAAAGTTGTCTTTCCGCTCGTGCTACGTAAGCCCTCAAACTCGGGAATTCGGTCCTCGATTTACCACAATTAATAATTAATGGTATTTGGGGATTTTTTGGCAATTTTTTGTTGGATTTTTATGGCTCCTTGAAACAGAAAAGTGTCTTTTTAAAAAGTATTTTGTGTGAAAAAAAGGAAAAAAAGAATTAAAAACTTTTATAAATTTTTGAAGGAAATTTTACAATGTTCCGTCTCAGTTTAACTTAGCAGCATTGAGAAAGGTATACAATGTACCAATCTACTTGAAAAAAGCTCTACTTTTTTTGTTTGGAATTTAAATCCAAGAAAATAGATTGAAATTACTCATAGTGTAGACTAGCTGTATGGCCTCGCGTTGCAAGGGCTTTTTTGTGTGTCTAACTTTATACCCGTGAGGAAATTTCACCTTCCCCTCTCGGTATCAGCATTTCATGGTTGTGTGCGTGATTTCTATATCACTGTCATTAAAATTCCACTTTTCAAAATTTATTCCACGTGTTTACTCCGTCGGATGTATCTGTTTCCCTTCCGCTTAGCCAGCGTTGCACGGGCTTTTTCCAAGAGTATCACCTGATGTAATGGAAATTTCCATTTTCCTTCTTGAATGATGTATGCGCGATATGAGTGTTTTCTATACTTATGTCATTAAAATCATCTTTTCTAAAATTTCTTCAATTTCTCTTCCTTAACAAACAGGTTTCTTTTCCCTCAGTTTAGCCCGGTGTTATACGGGTTTTTTGTGTATAAAACTCATTTTCTCTCTTTTTTTTAGCAGGAATAAGATCTTTCTGTAAATTTTTATTTTCTATTCGTAATTTACAGACTTAATCCAGTTTTACCCACAAGAAAACAATGTACGAACATGCTCCACAAGCCCTCAAGCTCGTGAGAGAGAGAGAGAGAGAGAGAATTCTGATATAAGTTTACCACATACTTAATAATAACTTTTGGCGATTTTGGCAATTTTTTTCGTTGCATTTTTTTGGCTTCTTGAAACGGAAAAGTACCTTTTTAAGAATATTTTATGGTTAAAAAAGGCCAAAAAATAAAAATTTTCAAAATTCTAAAATTCTATAAATTTTTTAAAGAAGTTTTACAATATTCCATCTTAGTTTAACTTGGCAGCGTTGATAAAGGTAGACAATGTACCAATCTACTTAAAAAATAGTTCTACCTTTTTTTGGAATTTAAAACCAAAAAAACCCGCAAAAATTTGTAAATAGTCATATGTTGTAGAAATTGAGATTTTAATAATACATTTCAAGTTAATCACACGTTAAAATAAAAGCATTTATTTTTTTAACAAAGTTAGATACATACACATACATACACATAGATACACATACAGATACATACACATAGATACATACATACTGTTACGTCTAGATTAAAAATAAATAATTCATAATCGTTTGGCGAAGTAGTATATGAACTACTCAACAAGATTAAATGAAAATAATGTTTTTAATTTTGCTGTTCTATTAATAAAATAATTTATTGAAATGAATAATGGCTTAGTTTGTTTCATGGTGCCGTAAAATTAATTTAAAACGTAATTTAAATGTGTAAAATTGTTGGCGTCCACGCATTTTGAATCATAATAGAAAGCAAAAAAGCTAAGCGAACAGCATTGAGGGAGTCGTTTACAGTTTGCACTAATAATAGTGAAAAACAATCGTACATGGGAAATCGTCAACTAAAGATTTTATTGCACTGAAAAAATTGATTCATGATAAATTTAGAAGATTGGAAGAAAGCCAAGAAATTATTTCGGCGGCTATCCTAAGAAGGGAAGATTTCGCGACGGCATTTGAAAAGGATTTCAAAGAAGTAGAAACCTACAGAGGTAGGTACTGTAAATATTCATCTATTTTAGAAAAAATTATACAAGCATCGGTGTTGTCAGAAGAAAGTGCATCTTTATTAGATAATTCACAAAAAACGAAAATGCGACTTCCGAAAATTTAACTGGTAAAATTTAAGAATGGCTCAAATTTTGGTGTCAGTTCAAATGTATTCATGAAGATGTTAACATGCATAAAGAGGATAAACTCCAATATTTGATCCAAAGTATGGTGGTCAGAACACGAGTTCGAGATCTTGTTGATGGATATCCACCTACAGCGGAAAACTACGACAAGTGCATCGACAGTTTATGGATGAGATTTGGCCGTGAAGAACTATGGATCGAGTTCTACGTCAGAGATCTGCTGTCGCTTGTTATCAAGAATGTAACAAATTCCAGATCTAAAGGTGAAATAACCTAACTTTACGATCACGTCTCATTTATGGTCACTGGAATCCATCGGCATGACGTCAGACAAGTATGCAGCAATGTTGTTACCCCTAGTAGAATTCTGCATTCCTGAGGATATACTCCCGTATTTGGATGAGAAATCCATCTGTTTCTACTGCAGAAGAATCTTATAGTCAAAAATTAATGCAGTTGTTAAAATTTCTCAGATTAGAAGTGGAAGGCAAACAAAGAGTTTGTTGGCAATATCTGGTTTCAAATCCCGTGATATTTCCAGAAATAAAACGGAGCAAAGTCACCGAAATGAGGATGTAACTACTCTACCTACAAGTACAGCTTTAGTGAGCACAGGTAAGGAAGAGGGTGCCAGTTAAAAATTTATATTTTGTAGTAAATTTAATCGTAAGAGTTCTGAATATTGCATTGCTAAAAAATGTCTTTAGTGGATAGAAAGATTGTTATAATTAAATTTAAGGTGTGTTTCTCAAGTGTTTAAAAGAGAAACATTCAGCCCGTTTTTGTCGAAAGAAAAATTTATGTTGTGGCTTCTGTAATGATAAAAGGCATCACATTTTGTCATGCCCTAAAAAAAGAATTAAGTAAAGTAGACATTGAAAATGCTGCAATTAACACTATTTCTAACCAAACTCAGGAAAATTCATATGTGTACTTGCGAACGATTTCACTAAAGGTCAGTGGTGGCAACAGGGAGCTGGTCAAGGGATGTTTATTGGATAGTGGGTCAGAAAATTCATACATAACTACTCAAAGGGCCATTCCTCAATTAAGCTTGAGGTCCATTGGGAAACAAACCTTGTTTCTCAGTTTGCTTAGAGGGAGGGAATCAAGTCCCAAGGAACATTCTAAATATAATATAAAAATAGAAAACCTAAAAGGCAACTTTTCCTACCGGCTTGAAGTATTATCAGAGGAAAAGATTTGTGGCATTTTGCCAAAAATTCCAGATAAATGTTTAACTTCTGAACTAGAGAAGAAGAATATTTATGTTCCGGATGTAGGTTCTCGCATATCAGATATCGATCTCTTATTGGGAGCAGATGCACTAGGATTGATTTATACAGAGAAACTCATTAAATTAGATTGTGGATTAACGGTGGTAGAGACACATTTGGGTTTTGCGTTAATGGGTAAAATTACTAAAATTAATAAAGCAAAGTCCTTATCTTCTATAAATGAGCAACTGAACCCTTGGTCTGTCATGAGTATATTATCCAATCAAACATTGTCCTTAGATGTTAAGGAATTGGGGAGTTTGGAAACCATCGGAATCAGAGATTCAATAGAGAAATTAAAGGGAAGGGAACTTAATTCCGAATCCATAAAAATGTTTGAAAATGAGTTAGATATTCTTCCAAACGGATGGTATCAGTTAAAATTGAAGTTTAAAATAGGAAACAGTTTGGCGAGTAATAAAAATATAACTTGGAAAAGACACCAAAAAATGTGCCAAGGTATAATCGAAACCAGTTGTTTTGATGAGTATGTGTCTGTTTTCAAGGATGGGAAAATCTATGAATAATTGAAAGAGCCCCAGATCTATATAAATAAAAATGTAATGTGTGTTTGTTCAAAGCCACTGATCTCCGAAACTACTGGAGAATTCCCTCTGAAATTTTGACATAACGTTGAACTTGAATCCGGACGGGTTCTTATGTACTCATTATTTCGTAATTAACTCTACATTTTTTGAAGTTTAATTTTTAAGTGATTTTTGGGTGTTATGACGTCATATGATGTGTTTCTCACTGAACACGGAAATTTATACTTTACATGCAGTTTTTTCGGGATTATTAGATATTTTTATTATAATTATGGTTATAGATTGCAATATTTCTCAATTTTTTTGTTCTTTAATTCTTAATTAGGATTATTTTTAGAATAAATCATTGTTTTAATGATTATTCTTTTAACAACTAAAATTTTGTTTTGCAGTGTTGGCAACATTCGATAGTATTATGGCGGGATGTTTATGATTTTGCTTACAAATTACGACTTACTTTTTCAGTAATTTCATGCAGATTTTATTTATTTTTTTTCGTTATATTATTTGTTATAATTATTTTTACAGATCAAAACTTTTCGAACTGATAAAGGGGTTTAGTTCTTCTGCAATTAACGTTAGTATTGAATTTCTGTTTCCGTTATTTGCTTTAGATAGGCGCTGCTAATATTCATAATATTAATTTCATTCTATTTTATCTTTCTCTCCAGTAATTATTTTTTCACTGAATGTTTAATTTTTTTATACATATTTTAGTACTTACGTGTTTTTCTTTTTTCGCCGATCATGCACCGCAAATGAAATTACCTCGCAAAAATATTTTTTTGCACTTCCTGATGTCTTAATTTGGCGAAATGAATCGAATGGGGTATTGTTCTTAAATATATTTTTTTTTATCTGTTTTTGACAATTTAATTTGATGTCTGAAATACGAAATAAAGATTTTGTGATGTATATTTTGTGTTTGTATGGAAATTTATATTGATTTAATCAAATTAGTGAGCCGTATTTTATTTTTGATATTTTTTTATGATTCAATTTTATTCTATAAGTAGCTGTACCACATGTTGCTGTCGCTCAGTCAGGTTAAAAAAACTGATGCACAACAAAGTATGCCATAAGGATGTATTATTGCAGCAATCGCCAACTCTATTATAACTCGCCAAGTTGGCCTCCTCGATTTCCTATGTGTCATATGTTTTTAATTGGCAACCAGGTGCTTTGTTTCATATAATGTCGCCAATAGGTTGTGATAATACTCGAGTACCAAAGAAAGTATCCTAATAAAAATTTTCAACAAAAACATGTGAATCAGAAAAAATATATAGTAAAGAACCATGAACAAACTAAATGTGAATCATTAATATATATAAGAAAAAATGGTACTTTCATATTATCGCAACAATTAACCATTCTATTATTAACTCGCCAACTCCTATTTCCTATGTATTATATGTGCTGAATTGCATTGAATAGGCTGTGATAATATGTTAGTAACAAATAGTTTAAAAAATACATTAATAAGTTCATAAAATAGTCAAGAACATATAAATGAAGGGTAATGTTAAGCAGAAGGATAAAAAATTACTTTATAAATGTGAATAAAAAAACTATCGTATACAAATAAAATATACTGAAATTTGATGAAATGGTTCTGCTCTGGAATCCGTGAGGGTTAATTTTATAATGCTTCTGGGTAGACAATGTTTTGTGTTGCTTCATTTTCTGTGCAAATACAGAAATGATTGTTTGGTCTGCTTATTCTAGAACACAAATAATTGCCATTGTGAGAATTATCCATGTCTTGATCTAAGCCACTCAATTTTAAAGATATGCCTAGAACTTTGTTGATAACGATTGAAAATTGTAAAAATCTTCAATTATTATAAACGCGTTGTCGAAAATTTATGAAATCCATGTTTTTATTTGAATTTTCCTTACGTATTCAATGCAAAATATCTTTAACCGTGTGCGATTTATATTTCTTCCCTAACTCTGTTGGAGAGCAGGCATGATTAATATATGATTGCAAACAATGCACAAATTTGATTTTATATTGTTATGTTATTTGCGTCATTAATAATACTTCCAGGTGTCTGTTACATTTTGAATGTAGACAGTCACCTTAATTATTTTGTGATGCATTGCATTGCTATTGAGCTGTGTCTTTTATGATAGCGTTAATTTTGTGTGAGTACAGTTTATTTTTTCATTATTCTTCATTTAGTTTGTTTTTCTTATTTCTCAGTGCAATTGGTGAGAATTCTGTTCTGTCAATTAATCTTTTTTGAATTCAAACTATATTGTGAAATTGACCTGTTTGGAGCGATTTGTTCAAGTGGAATGAAATCCCCCCCCCCACATTGCGTCAAAATTGAGTTATGTTGATTGATTTCGATACAAGGCCCATTCAGAGCTGTTTTGCAATTTCATACATTTTTGTTTTTACCTTCTTTTTAAATGCAGTCAATTGGCTTCGGAACATTAAATTGCATTTCAGAAAATCAAACTAAGGTCATCACACTGGGCTAGCAAAAGCAGTGTGAAGGGTAATTGCACATTAAATTGGAATAGGCATGAGCGAACAAGCACAATGCAGACAGATGGCTCAAATACGTGTTGAAGAAGTAGGTGGTCGTAAGATAGTGATTATTTTTTCAAATTATGCTTTCGCATTGATAAAAATATTGTTACGAATTTCCTGCGATGTGCTTAGAGTAAATTCAATAAGCAGAATCCTTTTAAAAAATAAATAAAGCTATTTATTTAACGAAGACTACAAGAATAACACTGCGCATTCAATAGCTCAGTCACCAGCCTACAGCTTGCTTGCTGTCTAAGGCTCCAATACCACTCCTAATCTTTCGTGCTTGTTTTTATATGCTCTCTGCCGGAAGTGACGTCACTAACAGGAAGTTATGTCATATTAGAAAAATCCAGAACCTTGGAGAGAATTCAAGAAATCAGGATCCCTCTAGAAAATTCTCTCTGTCGCCAAGGTTTCCAACTTCCGTCGCCAAACTTGGCGAAATGTCGCCAAATTTGGCGAAAAAAATTAGTTGCCTAAAACATCGCCAATGAGCCAATATCTCGCCAATTTGGCGACTTGCTATTGAAATACAATGGGATACATATAACATTCATTATCATAAGACAAATTACACCAATTTACAGAATTCGTAACATTGCCCCCCTCTCAAGGACTGCACGTCCCGGGCAGTACAATCCTTGAATAGGTAAAAATTATTTACAAGTATATACAATGGTCGACAGTACACAGTTACATACAAGCATATAAGTGGCTCTTTCGATCAGCTAGTTTCGTCCCTAGAGTTACAAAAATAAGGGGCCAGCCGATCACAATGCACTACCCTAGGCCTTGAGTTCTTAGATTTTTGGATACGAATCACAACGTCATTTAGTCTTTTTAGGACTGTATATGGACCGCCCCAATTTGTCTGTAACTTTGGAGAAAGTCCTTTTCGTCGAATCGGGTTCCAAAACCAAACCTTGTCACCTTCGTGAAATTCATGTCCTGTAGATCTCGTGTCGTACCTGGTCTTCCTCTTTTCCGTTGCGATGTCGATCCGATTACGGGCGAACTCGTGCACACTTTCTAAACGTTCCTGTAGTTCATGGACATATTCTTCAGGAGAAGAAGGCACATCAGGAGGGCGCCCAAACAGGAGATCACAGGGCAGACGGAGTTCACGACCGAAGAGCATCTGGGAGGGAGTGAATCCAGTGGTTTCATGGACGGCACTTCGATAGGCAAGCAGGAACATAGGAAGCTTCCGATCCCAGTCTTGTTGATTCATGGAAACGTGGATAGAGAGATGGTTTAAGATCGTTCTATTAAATCTCTCAACCATGCCGTCTGACTGGGGATGTAAGGGGGTAGTTTGTGTCTTATCAATCTTAAGAAGGACACAAAGTGCCTTGAATACAGCAGAAGTGAAATTTCTGCCTTGATCAGAGTGCATCTGAAGGGGCGTCTCATAGCGAGAAATCCAGTTCTGCAGTAATACTTCGGCAACTGTTGTAGCTTCTTGATCAGCGATCGGGTAAGCCTCGGGTCACTTGGTAAAATAATCCTTGACAACTAAGATGTATTTGTAGCCATCATTTGAACGTGGGAGAGGCCCTAAGATGTCCAACGCGATTCTTTCAAATGGTGCCCCTACATTATAGCGCCGTAATTTTCCACGGCATCGTGTTTTGGGTCCTTTTCGGGCCCCACATGCATCGCAGGACTTGCACCATCTTTCTACGTCATCTCTTACTTTGCTCCAGAAAAACCGCCCCGAACCTTTTGGATGGTCTTCAATATTCCAAAATGACCTCCGGTTGGACTACTGTGTAATTGTTCCAACACTTCCGGTATTCTTGATCGTGGGAGTACTAATTGCCATTTTGATGTTTTGCCATCCTCAGACTCCCATTTTCTGTATAATACACCATTACGAATATGGAGTGAATCCCAGAGAGCCCAATAGCGTTTGCTATCCGGACGATAGCTGGAGATATCTTGCCAACTGGGTCTAGTGCTAGATGATTCAAGAAGTTCCAAGATAGGTTTTATGTCGGGATCCGTAAGTTGAGCTTCTCTGACTTCTTCATCGCTCCAACGGTCTATTTGTGTCGATACCGAATCCTTTATTTGACGAATGACAGGTGTTATCATGTCATATTTCTTCTCGACTGTAGTGCAGTAAGAACAAGCATTCGAGCATGGTCTTCTTGATAAGGCGTCAGCATTACCATGAAGGAACCCCTTGCGATGTTTGATCTCGAAATCGTACTCTTCAAGTTTCTGAATCCATCTAGCTATCTGGCCTTCGGTGTTCTTAAAATTTAAAAGCCATGTCAGGGACGCATGATCCGTTCGGAGCAAAAACTTCCGACCGTAAAGATAACTATGAAAGTTCTCAACAGCTTTTACAATGGCCAGTAATTCTTTTCTGGTGACGCAGTAATTTCTTTCAGGCTTTGAAAGACACTTGCTCCAGTATGCGATGACATGTTCTTGGCCGTTAATTTCTTGGGATAAAACTGCTCCGACACTTTCATGGCTTGCGTCCGTGTCAAGAATGAATTGCTTTTCGGGATCCGGATAAACTAGAATGGGAGACGATGTTAGAGCCACCTTCAAGCTATTAAATGCTTCCTCGCATTCGTCTGTCCACAAGAACTTCTGTTTGTTTTCAGTCAGCCTGTGGAGAGGTCTCGCGATTGAAGAAAATCCTTTAACAAATCTTCTGTAATATGTGCACAGACCGAGAAAACTTCTAAGCTCATGCACATTTTTAGGGCGCCTCCAGTCTTTTACAGCTGACACTTTCTGTGGATCAGTTCTAACACCATCAGCAGAAATTATGTGACCCAGATAATTCACCTCGTGACGGAATAAGTTGCATTTGGAGGGGTTTAGCTTCAATTTGGCCTCTTTCAATTTTTCAAATACTCTCCTTAGGTTGCTGAGGTGTTCCTCGAAACTTTTCCCTACAATGATGATGTCGTCTAAATAAACAAGGCAAGCTTCAGGAGTGAGTCCGTTCAACACTGTCTCCATGAGGCGTTCGAAGGTAGCTGGTGCATTACAGAGACCAAACGGCATGACCTTAAACTGCCAAAGTCCTTGTCCTCCTGTCGTGAATGCTGTCTTTTCACGGTCTTCAGGATGTATCTCTATTTGCCAATAACCGCTTTTCAAATCCAAGGTAGAGAACCACTTGTTTCCGCTAAGAATGTCTAACGTGTCATCGATTCGTGGAAGTGGATAACTGTCCTTTTTTGTGACATCATTGAGCCGTCGATAGTCTACACAAAATCTCGTAGATCCATCTTTCTTTCGGGCTAACACGATGGGAGAAGCCCAGGGACTCGACGAAGGCTCGATGACATCTCGTTCCTGCATGTCCCTTAGTAGATCTTTAACTTCTGTTGTCTTAGCAATTGGTAGTCTTCGGGATTCTGTTTAATAGGAGAGTGATTCCCAGTTTCAATTCGATGTTGAGCCAATTTCGTTCTCCCGAGGTCACCAGATGTACAGGAAAACAGTTCCTCGTATTCGTCAATAAGCATCCATGCTACACTTTTCTGTTCCTCATTCAATTCAGTGGGCTTCAACAGATTCAGTTCGAGTTCTTTAGAAGGCTTTTTCGACATGATTTCGGAATGTTTCTGTATACAGGTGACTGGAGCACATGTTGCTAATACGTCGCCTTTCCTGATTGTTTTAGGATTACCAGTTAGATTAACAACTCTGACTGGTACAGTTTCCTTCGAAAGATCTACCAGTGCGGAAGCAACCAATACTCCTTTTGGAAAATTTTCAGAGTCCGGAAATTCAGTTAGACCATGTCGAAAGTTTTGACTTTTCTCAGCGGCCCCTCTTACAAGCATCTCAATTCGAGCTGGAATAGTAATATCACTTTTACAAGTTATTCGATGACACGGTTCTCTTTCAACAGCTCCTAACTGGAATAACGCTACATCTTCCGAATTTGAGCGTAGCACATTATTCTCAAAGTCAATTACAAAATTATGTTTTGCGGTACAAACACGGTATGGCCATATAACACATTTCCAAACTTAATTGTTATATGCATCTTGCCAATAATGGGGATTTTATCCCCTTTCACGGTCTGAAGGGTAACGCAGGGCGGTGTCCGAAGAATTTTTACGCCAAGTTGTTGTGCTAAATCTTGGCGCAAAATGGTGACATTGGCCCCTGTGTCAACGACCATTCGACACGGAAATCCATTTACATTCGCTTCAATAAACAGTCCATTCTCGCTGCTTGATGAAATTTGTAACACTTCAAAATGGGGCTTTTCATTCTCTGGCAACCTCCGCCCCGCGAGACCGCCACTACCTAGTTCCTGAGTATTATTCCTCGACAGGCTCCTAGGCCGTTGATCTTGGCGAGCCTGGCATTGCCTTTGGAGATGGCCTTCTGCTCCACATTTCCAGCAACGGGCGTTGTTTCTTTTAAATTTGCCTGTCTCCTCTCCAGACCTCTGCTTCATCCCCCGGAACTCCTCTAACAGTTGTGTCATAACTTTAAGTAAAGGATCCTCATCTCGTTTCACCTCCGCACCTCTGATAAAGTGACGATCCCTTCTCGATGCTTGTTGTGCCGCTTCAAACTTGATCGCGTAGACTAAAGCGGACTTCAGATCCTTAGTTTCCGCCATTCGTAGTGCCTTTTGTATTTCTACGTCTCTGACGCCATCGACGAAATACTGCACAGCTAAAGTCTCTCTTACTTCAGTAGGACAATCGGAGAAGGCGAGGTGGGACAGCTTTTCAATGTCCGTTGCGAGCTCTTGAAGGGTTTCGTTGGGTTTTTGTTGGCGAGTCTTTAACTGAAGTCGGCTATAATCCTTCAGGCATTTCTCGCCAAAACGCAACTCTAGGGCACTTGAAAGAGCATCAAAATTTAACTGTTCATTATCGGGAATGGTCCTCAGTATATCTGCAGCTTCGGCTCGGAGAGAAGAAGCCAATTGGCGAGCTTTGGTAATTGGATCCCAGCCATTAGCTTCTGCGACAATGGCGAACTGCGTCTTATACACCTGCCAAGATGTTTGTCCGTCATACGGCAGTAATTTCATACAGGGTCTGTTGACAACAGGCATATATCGAGCATTTTGAGATTGATTTGCAGCAGCCAATCCAAATTCTTGAGGAGTTTCATAGGACTCTCTTGATTCTTCAGTAACTTGAACTTCCATTTCTTGCTTCAATTTCTCAAATTTCTTTTCCATTTCTTCTAATCTTCCTTCAAATTCCTCTACTTTAGCATTGGCTACCTTCACGGCGTTATTAATTTCCTTCATCTCAGATTTCATTTCTGCTTGTCCTGCTTTCATTTCGACTTGTCCTGCTTTCATTTCTGTTTTCATTTCAACTTGTCCAGCTTTCATTTCTGTCATGAATGACAAAAGTTGCGTTAATTTGTCTTCCAATGCGGATTCTTCCTTCTGCTTTTCTTCCGCAGCTTTCTTACTCTGCTCATTCGTTTCACCAACGTTGTCGGATATACCACCACAACTTTGCTCTCTTTCAAGAGCTTCTCGAAGACGTTCGATCAAGTCATCTTTCAGTCCTGATGTGGGCAAATTCCTCGCCGACAGTTCGTCTTTCAATGCGGCCACAGTGAGTTTCGACAGAGATTCTCGATGAAGATCAGCCATTTTCCTTTATCTTCACTATTCGATCCCGCTTCTGACGCCAATTTGTTACGAATTTCCTGCGATGTGCTTAGAGTAAATTCAATAAGCAGAATCCTTTTAAAAAAATAAATAAAGCTATTTATTTAACGAAGACTACAAGAATAACACTGCGCATTCAATAGCTCAGTCACCAGCCTACAGCTTGCTTGCTGTCTAAGGCTCCAATACCACTCCTAATCTTTCGTGCTTGTTTTTATATGCTCTCTGCCGGAAGTGACGTCACTAACAGGAAGTTATGTCATATTAGAAAAATCCAGAACCTTGGAGAGAATTCAAGAAATCAGGATCCCTCTAGAAAATTCTCTCTGTCGCCAAGGTTTCCAACTTCCGTCGCCAAACTTGGCGAAATATCGCCAAATTTGGCTACAAAAATTAGTTGCCTAAAACATTGCCAATGAGCCAATATCTCGCCAATTTGGCGACTTGCTATTGAAATACAATGGGATACATATAACATTCATTATCATAAGACAAATTACACCAATTTACAGAATTCGTAACAATATTTAGTTCTTTTTATGTCAATTAATGTTTGTTTTGTATTTTAATTTATTTTTAAGCGTGGGATATATACTTTGGATAATTTTTATATATAAAATACTAATTTTAATTATGTACGCTATGGATCTGTTTGGCGTGATTTCAAAACCTCTCCACAAATGAGTAGCATATCAATTGAAATCTTCTAAGTATTTTATCTTTTTCTGGTGATCCTAAATTAAATTAATAGATTATTTTTAACAGTCGACCATTTACCTAAAATCGTAAAACATCGCCAAATGCTGCAATATGCATTCAACAAGGGAAAATCGTTCTATGACTGTTTTTACACAATAATAATATTTTTTTGTATGACTGGGAATTTTTCCACTAAATAGTTGTTGAAATTTCTAAAAGTTGGGGGAATAACATTATACTCAAAAAGGATCTATTTTGTGTGATTTCAAAATTTTATTTGATGTTACTGTGAAATACAAATGGGAAAATTAAGATTTTCTGATGTTTGTTTTGGTATTTACATATCGCAACTGAATTGGCAACATTGTATGAAAGGAAGCACATGGTTGCCATTTCACCATGTAACGACACATACAAAATCGGGGTTGCAATAGTACCTAAGTACCTTTGGTTGGAACTGTTTTTGGTGATTTCATCAAAATATTGAACTTTAATTTATTTTTTATAACTTTTTAACATTTAAGTTTGTTATAGGCAGCTGTACCCAGTCACGCATTCCTGTGGCTCAGTCTGGTTTAAAGGAAAGAAAAGAAAAAGCATACATTTCTAATATTTTTAACCTCTTGCACTTGAGGTATGACTTTTTTGTTATAAAAAAAATGTGTGAATATACATAAACAAAACTTTTCTATAAACAGATTTCATTTGTAATTTGTTAACAGAATACTCCAAGTTATATGGTATTTTTGTTCTTATGTTATGAATCTAAAACTATTTACATTGTGGGGAGGTGCCAAGTTTGAAAATAAATTTAAAATGGCTCTTCTTGAGGTCAAAGGGTTAATTTTACAATGTTTATGGGTAGAGATTTTGTGTTGCTTCATTGTCTGTGAAGATACAAAAATTGTCTGGTGTGCCTACTCTAGAACAGCAGTTGCCAACCTTCAGCACTCCATGAACCACTCATTGATAACTTTATAAGTATGGCAGACCACTAAAGCTATATTTACTTCTATTTACATTTGCATACACCTGAAAATAAATTTCATGAAAAGCAATAACAAACCGACAATCAACAGACTGAAGTGTTTTGCCACTAATTTACTATGGTTACTCAAGTTGACTTTCAAGTTTCGATGGAAAATGAAAAAATTACTAAACTCAGAAAATTTGCTAAAAGTGGTAACTAAAAGTTTTTATTAAAGTATAATCCATAATATGTTTTTTGTTGCTCATCTTTTTTTAAACTGAATCTTCACAAAAGGGTAAATAATATCTCAATTTTTCAGTGGACCATAAAAATTAGTGACTGCTGCTCTGGAACACACCCCCAACGGAACTTATGTATTAGCATCACCGTAACAAAATTGGTGCCATGCGTATTGCATCTTAATATCTAAACAATAAAGATTCTAACATTTTTCATGAAAAAAAATCAGATTTGGTTGGAAAATGGTGTGATTTGCATGGAGGCAATTTGGTTGTGCAGTGATGCTAATATTTAAATACCCAGACACCCCAAATAATTGTCCATGTGTGAAGCAGTCTGTGTCTAGATATAAGCCACTTTGTTTTAAGGATAGGCTCTTAAATTTGTTAATAACAACTTGCTGATGCTAATCAAATAGTTGAATTGCAAAAATTTTCCATCAATACTTTGTCGTAGATTTCTGCTGCGAAATCTGTGTTTATATTTGAATTTTTCTTGCATATTTGACTGAAAATTTCTTCAGCCCCTCATTGCGTTGGAATTGAACTGTGACAATTGATGTACAATAGAAATTAAATATTTCATTAGCATTTTTTAATTTTTTCCCTTTCTTTTTGTTTGATTTTTCCTTTTTTTAATGTTTTGAAATTTTATAGGTTTTTGTTTTAACTTTTTTTCTCTTTTTTAAGTGCAGTCAGTTAGCTACACTACATAAAAATAATGCCTTGCAGGAAATCAAATTTAAATTGTCATACTCACAAGGCAAAAACAGTGCAATAAGTGTAATTGCACATCAAACTGAGGAAGAACGGGCATCAGCAAACGAGAAAAGCAGACAAAGAATGGCATAAACAGATGCTGAGGGCGCAGCAGAGCAACAGGCAGCCAGGCTTGAGGATGCACATTTACGAGCACAGCATTCATGTTTTCAACATCAGATCTGCTCTGTTCTCAACAAAAGGACAAAAGGAACACAGTAGGCTGCGAAGGGTCAACCAGAAACACAGCACATCAGCATCAAACATGATTTTGTGATGAGCAATCACACAATAACAGTCACCTTGCATTCTGGTACAACCCAGTGGAAGATTATAGGTTGAGCCACCATTTTCTCATTAGTACAATGACTGAAGTGTATCCTTATTGCAATGCTCTGTAATTTAAGGGAGAAACAAAAGGAATATTTTGTACCACTGGAAAAATTAAACTGCCTCAACTTGGAGAACCACCAGAGCCATTAAAAACTTTACTTGCTAGATATACTGCAGAATCAAAACATTTCCTATGTAACATCAGGAAATACAATTCATGTTTCCAAATGATATTGTTTGGAGAAATGTGCATTTGTTAACACACCTCTGATTTAACAGAAATATCCATAAGCATTGTAAAACTCACCCATTACTCTCGAGGAATCCAGAGTAGAGCCATTTAAAGTTTATCTTTAAACTTGAGGTCTCCACTATGAATACAATGTAAATAAATTTCATAAGGACAAAAATAAGTTGCAATAACTTCAAGTGTTTGGTTAACAAATTACAAATGATATCAGTTAAGTAAAGTTTTGTGTATATCTATAAATTTTTTTTATAGAAAATCATATCTCCATTGCAAATATTTAAATATACTGAAAACACGTGCTTTCTCTTTAAACTGAGTGAGTCACAGCAAAGCGTGGCAGGGTACAGCTAGTAATGAAATAAATATATATAATGACGGTTATTATCTACCTCATAGACCCATACTGACATCTTCTTAGATACGCCCTGTTTTTAATGCTACTGCTAGGGAGAGGGGAAAGCCTTCACTTAACGATGTGCTTCATAAAGGTCCCAGTTTGATAGAGTTAATACCAGACATATTAGATCGATTTCATTTGTACCCGATCGTCCTATCAGCCGATATTGAGAAAACTTTCCTACAGTTAGCTATAGTCCCTGAACATAGATAATTCTTAAGATTTTTCTACCCTCTTGAGGATAATAGGGAAAGGTTTATCGGCACTGTCGGGTTGTTTTCGGAGTTTGTTCTAGGTCCGTTCTTATTGGCGGCTTCTTTAAATGATTTGCTAGAACATTCTTCGTTGGAGTGTACGGAAAATTATTTCTAGACTTAAGCATTCATTCTATGTTGATAATTCTGTTAGTGGTGTTTTTACTGAACAGGAAGTGGGGAACTTTATACATATTTCTCTACTGCTAAGGCTGTCTTGAGCAAGGGATGTTTAAATTTGAGGAACTGGGAGAGTAATGTCAATGGTCTAGGTGTCTTTAAGTGTACGGGAGATACAAACTCACTAGGTATAATATGGAATTTAGATAGAGGATACACTTAGATATTCTGTAGTAAATGAAATTCCTCAAAACAAGGATAATACGACAAAAAGAACAATTTTGTCATTTGTGCAACAATTCTATAATCCTATTGGAATTTTATCTGCAGCTATCTTACTGCATAAAATTTGGCTCCAAGAAGCATGGAAAATTAAATTGGCCTGGGATGATCCTCCCCCCCAGAGATGTATAACTAGTTTTCTAGATGGCTACTTGAAGTGGCATTGTTAAGTAAGATAGAAATTCCAAGGTATATAATTGTTAGTGGAAAGTTAGAGTTGTATGTTTTTGTATATGCGTCTTAGAACGTTATGTGGCCCGTATTTTTGTTAGGTCAGTTACCAATAATGGTGTTCAAGTTCCTCTGATAACAGCCAAAACAAGAGTAGCACCAATTAAAACGATATCAATACCTCGGTTAGAATTGCTAGCCTGTAGTATTGGTAGAAGACTAGCTCTTTCGGTTGGACAGCACTTGGCCTACCACACCTTAAAACAACATTTTGGACAGATTCTATTTTTGAACTATGGTAAATTAAGAACCAAGTAGAATGGTCAATATTTGTTTCTAATCGAGTCAGAGAGATAAATGAAGCAGACTCCCACGAAAATTGGAGACATGTCCCAGGAATTTCAAACCCAGCAGATGTTCTCTCAAGGGGTTGCACTCCGCAACAATTGTGAGATTTAAAATGGTTTGAAGGTCCCGCCTGGTTAAGGGAAGAAACAAGGGATTGGCCACTTACAGAAATAGATTGTGAGGTTAAAAAGGTAAATGCTGAAAGGAGAAAAGTTACATTGTGTAGCATTAACGTAAAAGAAAACTTTCCTTGGTACGCACAGAAATCTTCAAATTATCATTCTATAATCAGGTTAGTAAAAAAGTATGGAAAAAAATATTCATTGTTAACTGTCGTAAGAGTCCTGAGGATAGAAATGGAGGAAAAATCTCCAATTCAGAGTTTGAGAATGCGGAAAAGATACTTATAAGGACTGTTCAAAAGGGATGTTTCCCTGAGCCAAGGAATGTACCTATAATCAATGTAGTTAAAGATAATGAGGGATTATTGTGTGTTAAGACTAAAGTTACCGAACGGAAGGATGATCCTTGTTTTTTAACACCCATCCCTCTTCCAGCAAATTGTGCGTTAACCACACGACTAGTAAAGTACTTGCACAAATTCCGTTGTCATGCAGGTACTCAAATACTGCTTTCAATAATAAGGGGCAAACATTGGATTTTAAAATAGAGGAGAACTGTAAGACAGATTATTTGAAGGTGTGTCATGTGCAGACAATATAGCGCAGGACCAGCTGCCAGTGCGCCTGTTGCCTTGCCTAAAGACAGAGTTAGGGATGCAAAGGTATTCGAGATAATAGGTATTGATCAAGCTGGCCCCCTTTTCCTTCTATGGTGATAAAGTGTGGACATAAGATTAAAAAGCCTTAAAAAGTGGACTTATTGAACTTGACGGTCTGCTTTGAGCCATAATTGACTCAGGGGGTAGAGTGGGTTACGTCTGGATTAAAAATAAATAAACCATAATCGTTTGGCGAAGTAGTATATGAACTACTCAACAAGATTATATGTAAATAATGTTTTTAATTCTGCTTTTCTATAAATAAAAGAATTTATTGGATAAATAACGGCTGAATTTGTTTCTTGGTGCCGTAAAATTAATTTGAAACGTAATTTAAATACGTTTGTTTACCTACGGATTTTAATAGTGTAGATACTCTATGAACTAGATAACATTTTCATAAATAATTTTAGAGAAAAGCCGTTGAAATACTTTAGTAACTAACGGTTTACATTAAAATTTTTTACAAAAATTCAATAAAATGCATCTAGAAAATTAAGACTAACAACAAAAAAAAAGTAACATTACTGTAAACTGCTGGTCACACAAAATGCAACACCAAGAATGACCAGAGATAACACAGCGAATTTTATTTTGCAGATAACATGGTGTAGAAAGATCAAGCGATTAAAATTACAGCCTCTTGTGATGTGTGGATGGTGACAAAATCAGTAGTTAGGGTGTTGCCACGTTTGTTGGCTATAACTGCTGCCCCACACCTCGGCATAGAAACAAAGAGGCTTTGAAAGTATCCTTGGGGTACAGAAGTCCATGCGGCTTCCACATATTGCCAAAGTTGATCTAGTGTAGCAGTGAATGGTGTATCACGGGCCAGTTGTGTAAGCATGGACCACACGTTTTCGATTGGCGATAGATTGGGAGAACTTACAGGCTAAGGAAGCAATTCAATCTGATGAGTAATGATAGGAGGCTTGGAACCTTGGAGGCTGACCGGTATTGTAGTTGGCCCCCAAATAATCAGTAATTTGTATATCCCTCTTGTTTACAGGATGTTGTTTAAATTCCTCGGTCGGGGACCCAGGAACGCAAGGGTGAGAACACAGGGTTGAACGGTCTCACAAATTCGGGGTAAACTTCGTAACTTTGCGCTTGGTCACTGTCCAATGACGAGGCTAGACAAGGAGTGCGCGCAAGCACAAGGGGTGGAATTTGCCCTCACTTAAAAACAGGCGCCGAGCGAATTTACGCCAGATTCTCTCTTACAGCTATTCTAGATTGTTTTCCAAATTTTAGGAAAACTTAGTTCATTGTCCGGTGGACAATGCCAGCCCCCATCACCTCGCCTCCATTTCAGAAAAGTGAAACTCTTATTGTTTGTACATATAGTTCTTATTCTTCAATTTTAATAGTGTTAATCTAAATTTCGTAATGTGTTTTAAATTGTAATAAACTAATTTAATTTAATTTTAAAGCGAGTAATGTTATTAGTTTTGCGTTGTCTCAATAATTCATTTTAAGTACTAGCCACTATCATGATGCGGACCAAATTAAATAATCGAACCTGGGTAGTTGTTAAGATGTTAGTTTAATGTAAAATTAGTCAGCGGCCGCATCATTTTGTGCGTAGACCAGGATTCGAAAAAATAAATTTGGTCCCGGATGACCAGGATTCGAGAAAATTGTTTCTCTTTCGTTCACGCGTAAATAATTTTTAGATGAATTTGGGCGATCGCTAATATTTTATGTTCGAATGTACAGTAAATTTAAGATTTGTTGTAATGTTGTATACACTTTGGCGTTTGACTTTAAAGCAAATATTTTTTTTCACACTCTTATTTTTTTCCTCAATAGATGAAAGGTTAAGAAAATTTTTTTTTATCCCACATTGTTCTCATGTATTTGGTCACTGTTATATTGAATAAGGATGGATTCTCCTCTTTTGTAGGAATGTCAAAATAATTTTTTTTAACTTCATTCCGTTCGATAAATTTTAATCTTACTCGAAATTCTTCGGCTTTACATAGAATTCGCATAATGCCTCGTCCGCGTCAAACCGACCCTGTTCCCTCGCATACTACTTCCGATCGGTTTAATTTAATCGAGTTGATTCCACAATTTGCGGGCAGTGAGGGTTCGAGTATAAGGAAATTTCTAAATAAAATTAATGAAGTCGCGAAGCTGGGTAATTGGGCAGATTCCGAGAAAATTACATGTCAATCGAATGATTCCTTTTACAAAAAGATTTAAATATTTGCATTTGAACAATTTGGATGAAAATTTAACAGTAGATACAGAGGTAAAAATTGTTGTTGAGGATCAGAGATATAATTTAAGGAATGGTGTGAATTCGAATATTTAGATTAATCTTATTACAGTGTTTCATCAATCAAAAAAAAAAGAAATGTTTACTTTTGTGTTTCTATTATTGTTGATATTTCTTTGGAGGAGGGTCCATACTTATGTTATAATACTTCAAAGGTTTTGTTGTTTGGTGGAGTATAAGAATTTATTTTGTATCACTGAGAATTAATTAATTGTATTTTATTATGTTGGTACTTATATATATATCAATATTATATACATTGATGTTTTTATTTGTTGTGTCACTTTCGTGTGTTTATGCATGTTAATTCAATTATATATTGTGGACACTACATAGATGTTTACAACAAAGTCAGGATATATTGAGATAGGTCTTTTGTATAACTGTCATTAAGTTGATGAATTACTATTTTAGTTATGTGTGTAGTCCCACACATGCTCCATGTTTACATTATTGGTATGTTCATTATACGAATTTTGTTATTGTGTTTCATTTACACATTATCTCTTTATGATTATCATTGTTGCTTAAAAGTATTAGTTTTTTTTATTTTGCTTATACCATAACGTTGGTTTCATCATGTTATGATAACCAATTTATATGTTATTCTTTTATCTTGCAATCTACTCATTGAATACTTCTTGTGGATGCATTATCAGTTATGTTTATTTCTTATCCTTTATTGCATTTCGCCCTGATTGTACCTTATGATAGTATAAAATAGTAGCCATTTTGCCATTATTACTTTTTAATGACAATTGTGTTTTTATGAATTTTGATATTATTCGAGATGGTTGTTTGTTTTATTTGTGTTGGCCGTCGCACTAGTAAATTTTTATTTAAACTAAAGGAATTTCTGATATGTTTCAAGTATAGTTATTAGTATTGTGTTTTTGTACTCTCGTTTTAGAAGGTTTAGAGTAGTTGAGTTGCAATTGTCCATAAATGAGGTATTCAGTTTCGTTTTGTTTGTTCTGTTTTGTCAATTTACGAATTTTTTCTTCTCTTTACTCCGTGATGTACTACTCGGCATACGTATTGAATGATTAAGTGAGGTTTGGTTTGATTTCGTATTATTGGTTAATTATAATTTTTCTTGAACAAAATTTTTGGTCACATTATTTATTATTGAGGTAGTTGAGTCTTGTGTTCATTCTGTATTTATGAATTTTATTTTGAATACTTAGTGGGTTAGAGTATGACTTTTTATAAGATTGTAGTGTACTTTCATAATATCGGATCATCATAAATCACCATTAATAATCATATCGGATTCTTACTAACGGTGTAGATTCTTGATCCCTTGCATCTCATTGGTCGGAAGAAATGTCTTCTGGCATTTCTTCTGTCCTCCCAGAATTCCCTCTGACGAAGGGAATATATATATCTGAACATTTTATTTTGATTGTTGTGTTGGAAATAAAGTTTATTTTTTATAATCCTGTCATTTTTACTTTGCCACTCCAACACACATCCTCCTAAAATGGTGACCCCCGTTCTTTGAATGTAAAATTTAAAAAAAAAAGAAGTAAACTTTAAATAATTTTTTTAACGCTGCCTGTGCTTTCCATAAATATGGAGGATATTTCGGCTGTTGAAATTCCAGCTTTTGTTTCATCAGACCCCGCATTATGGTTCGGAATGCTCGAATCAACCTTCGAACTGGCAATTCCAAAGCCGATTACCGACGAACGCACTAAATATAATTATTGCGTAGCGCATTTGTCTCCCGATGCGGCAATGGCCGTTCGAGACGTAATTCTTTCACCTGGAAGCACAAATCCATATTCTAAATTGAAAGAGGAAGTCATTGCCCGATGCGGTGAAAGCAAAAGCCAGGAAATTCGCCGACTTTTAGCCGGAGAACAGCTAGGAGACAGAAAGCCATCGGAATTATTTCGTGTGATGCAACGACGCTCAGAATCGCACAATGTGGCAGATTCACTTCTCTTGGAATTATTTCTACAGCAGTTACCGCCTAATGTTCAATCTATCCTTGCAAGTATTCAACCTCTCACAGCTCAAAAAGCTTCAGAAGTAGCTGATCGCATTTTAGAGGTAACACCTGCACAGGTAAGTGCTGCATCAAAATATTCCAGTGCCAATTCTGATAATTGTAGTGAATCGGAACTCCTCAAAGAGTTAAAATTTTTACGGCAGGAAGTGAAAGAACTTCGACGATCGAGAAGTTTTTCTAGAAATCGTTTCAATTCTCGCAATCGCGGGAAAAGCCCTAAGCCAACAGCATCAAATTTATGTTGGTATCATTATAAATTTGCCGCAAAGGCAAGAAAATGTATTCAGCCCTGTTCTTTCCAGGGAAACTTGGAACGGGCAGGAGTAGCGGCGACTTATGCTTTGCCTTCGACTTCCTGTCGCCTTTTCGTTCGCGATCATAAATCTAACATTTGTTTTCTTGTTGATACCGGAAGCGATTGCTCAATCCTTCCCACTAATAAAACTCAAAAACAATCTACTCCAGTGCAAACTTTTATTGCTGCGAACGGTACACCCATTCAAGTGTATGGCCGTAAATTAATGTCATTAGATTTAGGATTAAGAAGAAATTTTGTTTTTGCATTTTTTATTTGTAATGTGTCTAATGCTATTATTGGTGCAGATTTCTTACATTATTTCAATATAAAACCTGACTTAAGAAATCGTAGTTTATTTGATACTTCTACAAAATTAAATTGTAATTGTATTGTTAGAAACTCTAATATTTTCTCTATTAAAACTCGTGTTATTGATAATGATTTTTCTAAATTGTTGAATGATTTTCCAAATATTGTAAAACCACCTTGTGCAAACCAAACAGTTAAACATAATGTAGTTCACTATATTGATACTTTTGGACCACCTGTTTGCGCTAAACCGCGTCGCATGGCTCCAGATAGGTTAAAAATTGCGAAAATGGAATTTCAGCACATGCTGGATTCAGGCCACATGCGCCCATCCAGCAGTAATTATTCTTCCCCATTGCATATGGTTCTTAAAAAGGAAAGCAATGATTGGCAATTTTAGAGCATTAAATGTTCAAACTAAAAAGGATAAATATCCGATTCCTAGCATTCTCGATTTCACAAGTGAATTACATGGGGCAAAAATATTTTCTCACATTGATCTCTTTAAAGCTTTTCACCAAATACCGATTGCTTCTGGGGATATACATAAAACTGCTATTTGTACTCCATTTGGTCTCTTCGAAAGCACTCGGATGGAGTTTGGTTTGTGCAATGCGGCTAGTACTTTTCAAAGATTTATTGATGAAGTTACTCGCGGTTTAAAAGGTGTTTATGCATTTATTGATGATATTTTAATTACGTCTGAAAATATTCAAGAACATACTACTCATCTTCATGCACTTTTTGAAAGACTTGATTATTATGGCTTAACAATTAAACCTTCAAAGTGTAATTTCGGAGTGGATAGTTTAAAATTTCTTGGATTTCAAGTTTCCAGCGAAGGTATTTCACCCCTTCCTGATCGAGTCGATGCTATTCAAAAGTTTCCTAGACCTAATACTATAACACAATTGCGTAGAATTTTAGGAATGTATAATTTTTATCGTAGATTCATGCCTAAAGCAGCCCACATTTTAGCACCCCTAATAAAATTTTTAGAAGGTCACACAAACAAAAAGAAACGTTCTCGTGCATCTAAAAATCCTCAAACCCCTCTTGAATGGACTGAAGAAGCGGAAAATTCATTTATCGCTGCTAAGACAGCATTAGCTGATGCAACTCTTCTTAAGCATCCGATTCCTAGTGCTCCTTTAAGTGTTTGGACCGATGCGTCAAATTTCGCCATTGGCAGTTCCTTGATGCAGCTCTCTTACGGTAACTGGGAACCAATAGCATTTTTATCTTTAAAACTTTCTAAACTCAACAAAATTGGTCTACTTATGATCGAGAACTTTTAGCTATATATACTTCAATTAAAAAGTTTAGACACATGCTTGAAGGCCGTGAATTTAGCATATATACTGATCAAAAACCTCTAACTTATGCTTTCAAGCAGAAACCAGAAAAATGTACCCCACGTCAACTCAGACATCTAGATTATATTTCACAATTTTCTACCGATATTCGCTATGTAATCGGAACAGAAAACAAAGTTGCAGATGCATTATCTAGAATAGAAATTGATGCAATTATAAAACCACCCAGTTTAGATTACAAAAAGTTTGCTCAAACCCAACTTCAGG
This sequence comes from Trichonephila clavata, assembly GCA_019973975.1. Lineage (NCBI taxonomy): Eukaryota > Metazoa > Arthropoda > Arachnida > Araneae > Nephilidae > Trichonephila > Trichonephila clavata. Next base: position 83,019 of record BMAO01012283.1, read on the forward strand.
ATAATGAAATTCAATCCTTCCTTCAACCAGATTCTTCTATTAAACTAGAAAAAACAATATTTTCCTCTTGAAGATGTTTCTTTGTATTGCGATAAATCACTAGAAACCTTTCGTTCCTAAAATTCTCAGACAAGTGGTATTTCAAAATTTGCATTTCCTATCTCATCCTGGAATTTCAGCTACTACTAATTTAATTTCTAAGCGTTTCTTTTGGCCAGGAATGAGGAAAGACATTAAAAACAGAGTTTCGAGCTTGTGAAAAATGTCAGCGAGCGAAAGTATTCAGACATACCAAAGCTCCACTTAGCACATTTGCTCTACCCGATGCTCGATTTGCCACATATTCATATTGATTATATTGGACTATATCCACCATCCAAAGGATATAAATATTGTCTTACTATCATAGATAGGTATACCAGGTGGCCTGAAGTTATTCCTACCGAAACATGTTGGCAGAAACCACTGCTCGTGCACTTTTAAATGGTTGGATTTCCCGTTTCGGCACACCTGTTACAATTACAACTGATCAAGTAACACATTTTGAATCTTCTCTAATGAGAGAGCTTACAAACATGTTGGGCAGCCATAGAATCCATTCAGCTTCTTACCACCCCCAAAGTAATGGAATGATAGAACGATTCCACAGGCATCTCAAAAGTGCTACTATTGCCCATGAGGACACTGGTTTTTCCGATATTTTGCCTATCGTATTGTTAGGATTACGTTCAGCAATGAAAAACGATTTAAAAGCAACAAGCTCTCAACTAGTTTATGGTACTACTTTACGTTTACCATCTGATCTCATATCTACAGAATCTCTTCAGACGTCTGTGAACCCCACTTATGTTTCAAAATTAATAACACGATGAGAAAACTTAGCCCAATATCCCCTGTCTCTCACAGTTGTACGAAAAGTTATGTACATCAATCATTAAATTCATGCACACACGTTTTTCTTAGAAATGACAAAATTCGACCCCTTTAACCCCTCCTTATACTGGACCTCATTTGGTTAAAAGTAGATCCGATAAAAATTTTGTCATTGATATAAATAATAAAAATGTAACTGTCACTATAGAAGATGCAAGCCAGCTTTTGAATTTTCAGAAGACTTTAATTCACAAAAGGAATGTCAGATTTCGCACCACCTCTCACTAAGCAACAAATTGAAGATAAAACTGTTGTTGATAAAATACTAGAACCACACGTTCTGGTAGACATGTACATTTTCCTAAAAGATTAACTTACTAATTCAAATTTTTCTTAGTATAATTTATATCTCTAATCGTATGTGTATGAAATAATTTTTTTTTTGTGTGTGCAATTTATGTATTTTGCAGTGCTTTATTTTTGTATATATTTTTTATGCCGTTCCCTTCGTCACTGGGGGGATACTCTGTAGTGTACTTTCATAATATCGGATCATCATAAATCACCATTAATCATCATATCGGATGTTCTTACTAACGTGTAGATTCTTGATCCCTTGCATCTCATTGGTCGGAAGAAATGTCTTCTGCATTTCTTCTGTCCTCCAGAATTCCCTCTGACGAAGGGAATATATATATTCTGAACTATTTTTATTTTGATTGTTGTGTTGGAAATAAAGTTTATTTTTTATAATCCTGTCATTTTACTTTGCCACTCCAACACACATCCTCCTAAAAGATGAATTTCATTATTTTAAGAGTGCTGATTACATTTGAGTTAATTTTGTTCGTGATACATTTGAATACTGATGTGAATTTAAATTGTTCCCGTTTGTCTACATGGAAATTAGTTTTTGTTTTGTTTTGTTGTCATAGTAGTTGTATTCGAATCTAGCGGTTATGTGAATTATTTCCGGAAGTTATGTTTATCGAATTGTTGAAGAGGTACAGGGAATTGTTTTATGAGTTTGTGAATTAATATGATTATTTAGGTATTAGTTAAGTGATTTAGTAGTAATGTCGATTGAGAATTTCTAGTTGTCGATTTAGTAATGTTGATTGAGAATTTTCTAGTTGTCGAGTTAGTAATGTTGATTGAGAATTTTCTAGTTGTCGAGTTAGTAATGTTGATTGAGAATTTTCTAGTTGTCGAGTTAGTAATGTTGATTGAGAATTTTCTAGTTGTCGAGTTAGTAATGTTGATTGAGAATTTTCTAGTTGTCGAGTTAGTAATGTTGATTGAGAATTTTCTAGTTGTCGAGTTAGTAATGTTGATTGAGAATTTTCTAGTTGTAGAGTTAGTAATGTTGATTGAGAATTTTCTAGTTGTAGAGTTAGTAATGTTGATTGAGAATTTTCTAGTTGTAGAGTTAGTAATGTTGATGAGAATTTTCTAGTTGTAGAGTTAGTAATGTGATTGAGAATTTTCTAGTTGTCGAATTAGTAATGTTGATTGAGAATTTTCTAGTTAGTAATGTTGAAGAATTAGTTCGAATTAGTTCTGTTTTTGAGAGATAGTTTGTTTGTAGCGTTAGTTAATTTGTTAGTTAGTCGTATTGGTTATATGGTTTAATGGCTATGTTGTTTGAGAGTTAGTTTTAGAGTTACCGATAGTCGAATTTGGTTAATTAGTTACATTTATAGGTATTAAGTATTATTTTTTTGAATGAATTGTTTGTGTCTGGTGTTTAGTGACGTGCGAATCGCTTTGTTCAGTGCACATTTATAGCACTCAAGGGAAAGAGTGGAAGGAAAGGAGTGAGAATGAAAAAGGGGGGAGGGAGGAAAGAGATCTTTTCCACTTTTCCGTTGATTTTTTTGCATACCGAGAGTCCATCTTAATTATTGCCACAATTTTTAATAAGCTCGTCTACTTTTAATAATAATTTTTT